>PISX010001332.1:0-56036 GCA_004024625.1 Mellivora capensis | reverse complement strand
GGCTTTCTTAATGATTAAATGTTCAATTTACTAGGAGGCAGTAATACTTTAAAATTCACATGCACCTAAAATATATGACCTTAAGAATATGTAGAGTAAAAGTTGACAAACCTAAAAAGAAAAACAAATCTACAACAACAAAATATATTTTAGCATACGTCTCTTAACTAGCTGAAAGAACAAACAGGGAAAAAAAAAGACCATGGGTACAAAAAAGAACATTTTAAAAAATGATGAACAAATCTGACCTAATATATATATATATATATGTATATACATATATATATGTGTGTGTGTGTGTGTATGTACATATATATATTTACATATATATATGTATATATATATGACTCATTGTACCTAACAAGTAGAGTATATGTTTTTCAAGCACACAGAAAAACTGATAAAATTTGGTCATGTCCTGGGCCATAAATCAAGTCTGACATTTTCAAAGAATTGAAACCATACAGAATGTGTTATTTGATTGCAACATAAATGAGCTAAATATAAATGATCATTAGAAAAAACTTCAGGGCACCTGGGTGGCACAGTCAGCTAAGCATCTGACTCTTGGTTTTCCTCAGATCATGATCTCAGGGTCATGAGATTGAGCCCCATTTCACGCTCCACACTCAGCTCAGAGTTTGCTTAAGACACTCTCTCCCTCTCCCTCTGACCTTCCCCACCTCAAATAAAAATAAACCTTAAAAAATAATCCTCATTTGTTTGGATATATGACTTATGGACATATGTACTTCTAAATAACCTGTTGGTGAGAGAAGTCATAAAATAAAATCGAAACTATTTGGATTGGACTATAATAAACCAAATACATCACAAGTTGTGAAATATGGCAAAAGAAATATTCAGAGGAAAACTTTATGCCCATAAGGGTACATACTAGAAAAAAAGCTGAAAATTAACAATATGAGCATCTATTTTAAATGTTAGAGACAAAATTTCAAAATAAACACAAAAAAATAATGAAATAAAACAAAATATAGAAGTAGAAAAGTAACATAGAAAATAGAGGATCAATAAAACTAAGAGGCAGCCTTTGAAAAGAATAAAATAATTGGTAAACTCTGGATGGGAATCATCATGAAAAAAGAAAAAGAGCCCAAATAATAAAAAAAGGAAATTTTATTTTATTATTTTTTTTAATTCAATTAGTCAAGGTATAGTACATCATTAGTTTTTGATATAATGTTCAATGATTCATTAATTTAATATAACACCCAGATTTTATTTATTTGAGGGAGAGAGAGAAAATGAGAGTGTGTGTGGTGGGGGATGAGGGAAAAAGAAACTGCCTCAGTGTGGATCCTGACACTGGGCTCCATCCCATGACCCTGAGATCATGACCTGAGCCAAAACCAAGAACTGGAGGCTCAACTGACTGAGCCACCCAGGAGGCTCAAAAGAGAATATTTTCAAACTTGTTTATGAGGCCAGCACCAACTTATTACTTTAAAACTTGTGAAAAAAGAAAGGAAAATTATACATCAATGCTTTCCTGAAGATTTAGACAAGAATCCTAAACAAATCTAGTAATATAGGGGAAAACTAATTTGTAACTTTTCAGTTGGGCTTATTTTGTGACTACAGATTTTGTTTAAGATAAAACTAAAACTTTAGCCAACTTGGGATAGAAATAAACTTCCCTGTAACAAAGGCTAATCTCTCTGACAAAGGATATCTCTATGGGGTGCCTGGGTGGCTCAGTCATTAAGTGTCTGCCTTAGGCTCAGGTCATGATCCTAGGGTTCTAGGATCGAGCCCCCGCATTGGACTCCTTGCTCCGTGGGGGGCCTGTTCTCCTTCTCCCATTCTCCCTGCTTGTGTTCCCTCTCTCGCTGTGTATCTCTCTGTCAAAGAAATAAATAAAATCTTAAAAAAAAAAATCTATAAAAACTCTATCTTATATAAAACCTTATTATACTTAGTGTCATGTGTTCCATGTCTTTGCAAACGGTACATGTCTTTGTACATGGTACATCCATGTCTTTGCAAATGTTGGGATTTCTTTTATTTTTATGGCTGAATAAAATGTAATTTAATTAATAATATGTAATTTAATATTTAATTTAAATTTAATAACAATTGTATTTAGTGTGTGTATCTATGTAGTTGTAGCTCTATCTAATCTATATCCATGTGCCACATTTTCTTCATTCATTTTTCCATTGATGGAATTTAGGTTGCTTCTATATCTTGGCTACTGTAAATAATGTTGCAGTGAACATGGGAGTGCAGGTATCTCCTTGAGATTCTGATTTTAATTCCTTTGGATAAATACCCAGAAGTGAGATTGATAGATTATATGCTAGTTGTATTTTTTAATTATTTGAGGAAACTCCATATTATTTTTCATAGTGACTGCACCAGTTTACATTTCCACCAACAGTGCACAAGGGTTCCAGTTTCTCTACATCCTTGCCAAAGCTTGTTATGCTTGTTATCTTTTTTCTTTTTTAATAATAACCATCCCGACAGGTGTGAGGTAGTATCTCATGTGGTTCTGATTTGCGTTTCTCTGATAATTAATGCTAATTAACAGAGTATCCTTTCATATACCAATTGGCCATTTGTATGTCTTGCTTGGGAGAAATGTCTATTTCCTTTCCCCATTTTTCAGTTAAGTTGAAACAAACCAAAAACAGAAGACAAAAACTACATGATACTACTTATATGGGAGATCTAAAATAGTCAAACTCCTGGAAGCAGAGAGCAGAGTGGTAGCTGCTGAGACAGGAGAAAGGGAAAGATGGGAAAGAAAGTGTCAGTTATGTGTCCTGGAAATCTGCACAGCATAATTAACAATACTGTATTGTATACTTACAGATTTACTGAAAGGGTAGATCTTATGTTAAACATTCATTACTAATACTAATAGTACAACTACGAATAGCGAGTTAAGAAGGCCAAAGGAAACTTTTGGAGGTGACAGATATGTTTATGGATTATGGTCATAGTTTCATGGGTATATAGTTATCTCTAAACTCATCCAGTCGTATACATTAAATATGAACAGCTTTTCATATGTCAGTCATACCTCCATAAAGTGGTTTTAAAAAAAATAGTAATAACCATTATTGGGGTGCCTGGGTAGCTCAGTTAGTTAAGTGTCTGACTCTTGGTTTCAGCTCAGGTCATGATCTCCTCATTGTAGGATCAAGCCCCATGTTGGGCTCTGTGCTTAGTACAGAGTCTGCTTCAGATTCTCCCTCTCCCTCTCATCCACTTTCTCTCTTTCCCTCTCTCTCTCTCTCAAATAAACCTTTAAAAAATAAAAACTATTATTAATTATATACAAAAAAGACAAAAAATAATCCCTTATGTATGTATACTGACAGATTTTTCTTTCGAGATCATGGCCAAGGACAAGGTGCCCACTCTAATTATTTCTATTCAACATTATATTGGGTACCCTAGCCAATACAGCAAGAAAAATGGAAAAACAAATGTTATTTGATTTGGAAAACAAGAAATAAAATAGTGTTTATTCATAGATTATATTCATAGATTATATTATTGTATATGTAAAAAAGATCTAAACTAATCTACAGATAAATTATTAGAATTTACAAATGAGTTTACCAAAATTTTTGTAGGCAAGTCACCATTCACAAATTAATTGCTTTTGAAATACCAGCTAAACAATGAAAAAATTACAATTTAAAATATAAATATGCCATTTTTAGTAGGATCAGAAATAAAAAGTGAAATCCTAAGAATAAATCTAAAAAAGATGTGCAAGATGTAAGTCAGCTAAGAATAACCAAGACACTCTTGAAGAAGAATGAGTGAGATTTTTTCTGTTGAACATTAAAATTTCATTTAAAGCTGCAATAATTGAGACAGTGCATTGTTGTTGAAAAAATAGTTTAATCCAATGAGACAGAACAAATTTCCTAGAAACAGACCCATGTACATATGGGCACTTGATTAATGACAAATATCATGCTATATCACAGTGGGCAAAGAATAGTTTTTTTCAATAAATGTTTGTGGAAAAAATAGATCTCCATATGGTTAAAAAAAAAAAGATTCTGACCCTTATGTAACACCATTAAAAAAAATCAGTTATAGATGAATTGTGTATATAAATGTTAAAAGCAAAATAATAAATCTTGTGGAAGACAAGATGGAGATATCTTCATAACCTCAGGAAAAGGAAAGATTTTTAAATAGGAAAAAACTACTTACAGAGAAAAGACTGATTATTTCTATTCAAATTTAGAACTTTTGTCCATTAAAAGAAACCATCAAGATAATGAAAATGCAATCCCAGGAATGAAAAAAGATGTGTTCAACACATAAAACCAACAAAGTCTAGTTACCAAAATAAAGAACTCCTAAAAAACAACAACAACAACAAAAAAACCAGCCTAATAGGAAAATGGGCAAGAAACTTGAACAAGGATTCCACAACAAGATAAAATGCTCACATGACAATGTGTCATAATAATAGGAAAAATTTAAGTAAAGCTCTGATAATGCTACATAAGTACAGAATGGCTAATTTAAAAAAAACTCGTTAGCACAAGTTTTTGTAAGAATGTGGAACAACCAGACCTCTTTTTACACACTATGGTGAGTGTGTAAACTGACACAACCATGCTGTAAAATGGTTTGGCTATGCTTCCTAAAGCTGAAGATATCCACATCCTATGACCTAATAATTTCACTCACCAGAAATTCATGCACACATATGTCAGAAATAAGTCACAATAGCCCAGTGCTGGAAACAACCCAAATGCCCATCAGCAGTAGAATGGATAAATAAAATTTAGTATATTCATATAGTAGCATACTATTCAGCAAATGAAAGTGAGCAACTTTCATTTTGCTACATGCAAAACATGGATGAGTTTCACAAGCCTAATGCTAAATAAATCCAAACACAAAAGAATACATGTGTGATTCTTTTTATATAAGGCTTTAAACAGCTAAACTTAAACTGTAGTGTTTAGGAATGCAAATTAGGTTATACAATTATAAAGCAAAGCAAACAAGTGATTACCATAAAGATCATGATAGTAGTTACCTGGTGAGGGAGAGAGAGGCAGTTGGAGGGCTTCTGGGATGCTGGAAATGTTTTTATCTTGACCTGGAGTCATGGTTATACAAGTGCTCATTTTGTAATTATTTGATAAAATGCATGTTTATATTTTAGGTACTTTTCCATATGTGTGGTATAATTTTGCTAGACAAAAGAGATGGGGCAGAGTTGACAGACAGCCAATAACTTGCCTTCTACCTCCTTCACTTCCTCCTCCTTTTCTTCTTCTTTTTCTGAACATCACCCAGCTCTATGAGTCCTGGAACTATTTTATGTAAAAACAAAATAAATATCTTTTCCTAAAGATTTTTTTTTTTCTTTTTACAATCTTATTCTCCAAAGGATACTATTCGGGAAGACAAGTGTTATGATAAAAGAACTGACTGGAATCATTAGTCACCTCAGGGCTTGTCTGTTGTACTTTACACATTCCATTAGTCTTTGCAATTGTGGGGGCGGGAGGACTCCTACTGTTTGGGGCTTGGAGCTCTGAAAGCAGTGAGTAAACTCTGGCTGAGATTTTAAAATACTCCTTGTTCATGTGATGTTGATGCTTTGAGTTCTTCTTGGATTAAGAAATATTACTTTCCCACTTGTAGATGTAGGCAGATTCAACATTGGTTGAGAATGCCTAGAAGGTATTTCTGACACCTGGAAATGAAGGCAGCATACTCTTCACTTCCATGTCAGAGTACCTGAAATCTCCACCCATGCCCACAGACCCTTAGGGATTTAGTACTTTGTCTTATAATTTTTCTCTCCAGACTCTCCTATAGGCAGTTGTCCCTGGGAGGAAGATACTGGGGACATACTCAGTGTCTGTCACCTCTGTGAGAATGAGTTCCTTGACATTATCTTCCCTTCCTGATCTCTGAGCACATGGAAGTGAAGTAGGAGAATGTCTCTGTGGCAGAAAAAAGGGAAGGAACCAGGGAAGGTTAAGAATAGTCACTCATCCTTTTGCTATTGAGTTGGAAGAGTTACCTATATATTTTGGATATTTAACCCCTTATCAGATACTTGGTTAGCAAATATTGTCTCCCATTATGTGGGTTGTCTTTCTACTCTGATTATTTTGTTGTTGTTGTGCAGAGCCTTTTTGGTTTGATGTAGTCCCATTTGTCTATTTTTGCTTTTGTTGTCTGTACTTCTGATGTAATATCTAAGAAATCATTGCCAAGACCAATATCATAACGCTTTCTCCCTATGTTTTTTTCCTAGGAGTTTTATTTTTCTAGGAGTTATTTATTTGTTTACTTACTTACTTAAGTAGCTGGGTAGGTGTGGAGCCAAACTCAGGGCTTAAACCCACAAACTTGAGATCGAGACCTGAGCTGAGATCAGGAGTCGGATACTTAACCGACTGAGTCACCCAGGCACCCTCTCTTAGGAGTTTTATAGTTTCAGTTCTTTGGTTAAGTCTTTAATCCACATTGAGTTGATTTTTTTGTTTTTTTGTAAGATAAGTATCTAGCTTCATTCTTTTGCACATGGATATTCAGTTTTTCTAACACCGTTTGTTGAAGAAACTATACTTTCCCCATTGTGTATCCTTGGCACTCTTGTTAAAGATCAGTTAACAGCATGGGCAAAGGACTTGAATAGACTTTCTCCCTGAAAGACAAATGACCTGCAGGTACCTGAAAAGGTCCTCAACATCACTTATCATAGCAAAATGCAAATCACACCACAATGAGATATCACCTCACACCTATTAGGATGGCATTTATAAATACAACAATAACAAAAATAACAAATGTTGGTGAGAATGCAGAGAAATTGGAACCCTTCTGCACTGTTGGTGGGAATATAAAACAGTGCAGACATTATGGAAAACAGCATGGAATTTCCTCAAAAACTTAAAAATAGAACTACCCTATGATCTATCAATCCTACTTCTGGGTATTTATCCAAAGGAATTAAAATCAGGATCTCAAATAGAGTTTTGCAATCTCATGTTCTTTGCAGCAATATATATAATAGCCAAGATGTAAAAGCCACTGACGAATGAATAAAGAAAATGTGGTGTATCATACAACGGAATGTAATTCAGCCTTAAAAAAACAAGGGGATCCTATCATATGAGATACGGGAATGAACCTTGAGGACATGATGCTGATTAAAATAAGCCAATCACAGAAGGACAAATAGTGCCTGATTCTCCTTGCTGAAGATATTTAAATAGTCAAACTCATAGAAACAGATGGTAGAAAGGTGATGGGGCCTGGGAAAGGGGGTAGGGGAAGTTGGTATTTAATGGGTATAAAGTTTCAGTTAAGCAAGCTGAAAAGTTTCTAGAGATCTGCTGTATGACATTGTGTTTATAGTTAACAATTCTCTACTGCACACTTAAGAATTTGTCAAGAAGGTGGATCTCATGTATGTGTTTTTACCACACACACATACAATAATCAGACCACCATCTAAGCCTGATTCTGAAAGAGATGGGGAAGAGATTGGGTAAAACTGTCCTAGATTAGTTTGAGGAAGGTTCTGTAGAGCTGCAGGGAGCCCTTAAGCCAAAGTTGGTGGATAAAAATATTAGAAGCTAGAGCCTTTAGTCATTCATGCTCCCTGAAAGTCCTGGGGAAACAGTCTGATGACTGCAATAGTGAGGAAGGAAAAGGAAGCTGGGATTCTGAGGACTGTTTCCAGTGTCTCCCCAAGGTGGGGAACTTTGAATGTTGGCTGACTTGCTCTTTGCCCTTTGAATCATCACTTTGGGGCACAAAGTTAATCCAGTGACTAAAGCTAAAACCCAATGGTCTCAGCTGCCCATAGCCTTCCAGCCTCTGTGAGGCTCTTCTGAGGTTCCTGTTCTCAGGAGCACCCTACGGCATCCCAGAAGTTAGACCTTGGAGCAGGGAGAGAGGCTCACAAAGTCAGTGTGGAAGGCCCGTGCTGAGCATGCACTCTTTCTTTCTGACAATGTAGCTGTTGAAAGGAGGCACCATAGTCCGTCCGGTAAGAACACCCTAGAATCCTGCCCTTGGGAAGACTACACCAGGCTTTATTTTGGAAGAGAAGGGAGAGGAAGTCCAGGTTCTGATCATTGGTTGTGGTATTCTTTTCCTCAGCTCTCTGAGTCAGCCCTACTGGATGTGACTTACCCCCCTTTGGATGTCAGCATTTCTCACCATGTCTTCCCTCTGGTTCACTTCTGACGCTTGGGAGCAGGGATCATGCCTTCATCTTCTCTTTCCTCCTCTAGGGCTAGGCCACAGGGCATCCCCCTATCATTCCTCCCAAAATAGCCCTCCTTGACCCCAAGGCGCACTTGAATCCTCTTCCAGGAAGTGTTTGTGGCTTACTTCAACTGAAGCTCATTATCCCCAGGGCACTTTCAGTGTGAACTGATGACTGGGGTCTGCATTGTTGTCCAATTGTTTCTCTGTGTCTCTTGCCCTAGTAGTAGTCACTAGCTTTCCCAGGAATCTGTTCCTTTATCAGATCATTCAGCATATAATAGGGGCCCTTTTACATAGAAGGAACTTCAAATGAACAGTCAACAGGACTCCAAGGTCAGGATCAATGCCGATGATTACTTTAGGAATCTAACTGGGAGGCTTATTACATTGCCTCTGGAAGAAAAACCTCTAGAAGCAAAGCTAGTTTTAGGGGAAGATGGTAGCATTTTCACCATAAGTAGCATCAGAAGCATGTGGAACATTGTGGTAGGGAGTCCTGTAAGCAAAGTGGGAACTGGAGCTGCAGGTGTGGAAAGCATCATTATAGGGTGGAGATTTTTACTCTTGTCAACACATGCTGACTTAGCATAGCATCGAGCCACTCTCAAAACAGTTGGGAGCATGTATCAGACATAAAAGCTCTTCTCAGAGACTAACTAATCTCTATAGAGACGAAACACTGATGTGCTGAACAATAACCTAAGGTTGTTTAAATGAAAGTCCAAGATAACAGAAGTGATCTGCAGCCCAGTGGTAACTAGTTGACAAATGAGAGATACAGCCAGTAAGCCCTATTTGTTCCAAAGGCTAAAATCCAAGGTACAAACATAGGCTGACTCTTTAAAAATGGGAGAGCAAAGGAGACAATCCCTTGGTGAGTGCAATTCATTAGCAAGGAGGGTGGGAGTGTGCAAGTCGACTTTGGACATACTCAGAAATGCCCAGGAGATTCCAGTTATAAGGAGATTCTAAGAAAAGCGTGGAGTTACACCAGGGGGCCTTTCCTATCTGATGTTAACATACCTTTGCAAGAAATAGTGTGACATAAAGCAAAGGTGCCTGGATTAGAAGTCATGGCCATGAGCACTAACCTTGCTTCACCATTTACTGGTGGTGTGATCTTGAAGTCAGTTAATCTTCCCAAGTCACTGTTTCTCATCTGTAAAAGCAAGCCCTGTCTATGTTAAAGGATTTTTGTGAAGAGCCAAAGAGAACACATTTGTGAAAGTCCTGCGCATGCAACAGTTAGTGGATGTTGGTCATTATTATTTTATCTGACCTCTTTAATAAACACAGTGCCTTCTCCATTCTCTGAATTCTTTAAGACGCCTAATGCTTACATCATTAATTTGGACCTGCCCATACCACCAGTTATTATCTCTTAATTGCTTCATCTGTTTGTAGGAACTTCTTAGATAAAAAACTGACTGTGGGCAAGAGCCTTTTCTTAGACATTCACTAAATGCTCAGAATATTGTGGGTACATGCAAGATGCTCAAAATATTGTTGCAGTGATTGATTTGTATATCCATGAGGACCAGAATAATCCCCAAAAGATTTCCAGGGGAAGTAGATGTTGGGGTTGACATTGATGGATGGGCCAGTTTCAACAGGTACTATTCAAGTCACAAGATACCTGGTGAGGGGAAAGATGTGAGCATAGTGGCAGATTTTAAAAAAATATTTTATTTATTTATTTGACAGAGAGAGACACAGCAAGAGAGGGAACACAAGCAGGGGGAGTGGGAGAGGGAGAAGCAGGCTTCCCACCAGGACCCTGGGATCATGACTTGAACCGAAGGCAGACACTTAACGACTGAACCACCCAGGTGCCTCCATAGTGGCAGATTTTTTTAAAAAAAAGTTTTCTGGGTGTCTAATTCCTCTAGAACATTCTACCAGGTTTTGAAGTCATTTATCACTGTGATGCTTTGTGAGAAAACCAAATGAAACAAAACTGAAAGAGAAAATATCCATCCAGCAGCTGGACAGCTAAGTTATTTTTAGGGAAAGGAGGAGAAGCCAGGGTTTGGGACTCAGCAAAACATCCCACCCTGTTTGGGGTTGACCATTCCCTGGAAATGCATGAGTCTAAGCATTTTCTCAGCTGTAACTCTCCAGCACATGTGTATTTGAAGGGAAACTTAATCCATCTGTTTCTAATTCATTTACATTGAACTCATCAAAAAAAGCTGTTGACACGTCCTTTGCCTGGCCAAGTTCTCCATGGGTTTTCAGGAAATCCCAATATATTATTGAGTTCTTTTTGGCATCCTAGGGTTATTGGGTTTTGTCTTTACTGGCAACCCAGGGAGAGTGGAGAATGCTCTGAACTGGAGTCATTCCAAACCTGCAAAGCTCTGTTCTTTCCTCAGAGTCTCAGTGGCTCCCAGAGTCTGATCAGCTTGGAAAAAGAACAAAGTAAATGGCACCCCAAGATTTCATATCTCTCCTAGTTCTTAGCAGAGCCTGAAGGATGACCCAGGAGAGGGATAAGAGTGCTTTAGAGGCAGTTTGGCCAGTAGACAAATTACATATTGGACGAAGAGAATTTTAATTCTAGATACTTTGTGACCTTGAGTAAAAGAAATTCCTTTTCTGTTCTTCGATTCTCTAAAATATAGTAGGAGAATGATGTTGCATTTTTGGATATATGTCCTAGATATGGCTTGTATGGTTGGTATGTGGTTTGTGACTTTGGAAGCTAGTATATCGTAGTATGAAATTATTTCCCTGATGACAGTGTTGACCCCTTTGAATAGACTGTGCTCTGGGTATCCCATTTCTAGCAATGGGATGGAGAATGACTAATTGTTCATGCTCATTCTTTCTTAGGCTTGCTTGGTGAGGGGTCTAGCTTGGGTGTGTAGCCCAAGTCCTGAGGGATGCTGACTGATCCACAAAGGGGTTAGGTTGCTGATAGCTGAGTCCACCAGCCTTTCCACTTAATACACACACTTGGGCAGACACACTAGGAGCTTTGTGTCCCTGCCAGCAGAGATATAGCTAATACCCCACGGGAGGAGATAAACATGTACATTCTCCAGAGAACTGTAAACTAAAAAGGAACTTGGGAGCTCACAACTCTCCTCTTTATTTTAAATATGAGGGAAATTGGGGTTCCAA
Source organism: Mellivora capensis (assembly GCA_004024625.1). Lineage (NCBI taxonomy): Eukaryota > Metazoa > Chordata > Mammalia > Carnivora > Mustelidae > Mellivora > Mellivora capensis. Next base: position 44,660 of record PISX010001332.1, on the reverse strand, counting down.
GAGGCAAGAAACTGTGCCCGACAGAAGACATTGATTTTATGCCAGTCTTCTGCTGAGTTTGATCATTTTTAATAGCCCTGGATGGAAGATATTTTTAATCCCATTTTGCAGATGAAACATCTGGGATGCAAAAGAGGCTGATAACTGGCCAAAGTCAGTCAGCGAGCAAGTTATGAACTAAAACTTGAATTCAGCTCTGCTAACTTCAAAAGTCAGTTGACACAGGGCTAGCTAGTGAGGAATCAGAACACAGAGTCCTGGCTCCTAGCCAAAGAATGTTCTGATGTGTAAAAGTTGGGTCATACCTCCAGTGTTCATACCCTCCTGTCTGTAACATGTCCCACTGTCTGGGACCTACCAAGGGGTTGGCTGCCCGGGGAGAAGAGGCCATTGGCAGAGGTAGAGAATGATAGAGGGTAAAGCAGGTAGAGGGGAAGCTGAATCTCTCACCTGTTCAGAGCCAGGCCCTGTGAGTGGCCTCCAAAGATTCCCATATTGCCACAATGACAGAGCAGGGTTTACAAGTCAGCAGATAACAATGACCAGTTAATTCAAAAAGGGCCAACATAGCACCATATTGGTAAGACACTTGCCACTTTCCGTCTTTGCTCTCTACCCTTTTTGCCACAACACACCAAGGGTTGAGGGGATAGTAGGAGATGTCCTAAGAGTAGACCAGGCACCCCTCTTGTCTTCTTTTCCTTTACTCTAAAGCCTGGCCAGTAACAGAGGAAGGGAGGAAATGATGCCTTATTGGATATCTGATGGAGTTCTGAGCAGGGCTCAGCTTATTTGTGCTTTTTTAACATTTGGAAGTGATTAGCCAGCAAAGAGATATGCCTGGGTTGTTATTAAAAATGGGTAAAAGGATTTGTCAGGGCTGGTTTGAAACCGGTATTGAAGAAAAAGCAAATAATTTCATGTCTGTGCCCCATGAGTTCTAACTGTTCAATGGGCTGATTATCTTCTCTTTTCCCTACCATCTATCAGTGGAAGGAATATGAAAATGAAATGAATCTTAGATAATATTCCTTTCTTCTTCCTCTCCCCTTGGGCATATTTTGCTTGTGTATGCACTCCCTGGTTTTGGGCAGAAAAAAAGGACCCAGATACTGCCAGGTTGGCTTTTCTTCCCAGAGGAGCCACTCAGCACCATAATGTCCAGACATATAGAGAGATACAGAGATGGAGTGTGTGAGTGACAGACAAGATGTCAGGAAAGGAGAAGGACCAGGTGTATGGGATAGTGGGAAATACAGCAAAGGGGAGATTAAAAAGGTGGAAGGAGTAGGAAGAGGGGAAGGGAGTGGGGGAGGCAGGGAGAAGAGCAGGATGAAAGGGGGAGAGAGGGGTCAGGGGAGAGGCATGGGTTTTGGGGTCAGAATTGGAGCAGCTTCCTACCAGGCCCGCTGCCCAGCCGGCTGCTGGAACATCTGCCTCTTGGCGGGGGTGTTTCCAAATGGAGCTACCTCTTCCTTGGACTTCTTCCCCATGTGTTTGAGTGCCTGCCCAGTTATGCCCCTCCCAAAGCACTTGCTTTTCCACTTACTAATCAACCATTCGTGCCCAAACCGCTAAATCAGCTCTGAACATGGGCGATAGGTGAGCAGTTGAGGCAACCCTGGGGTCAGCCAGGGGAAGAAGTGTTTGCTCTTGGACTTCACGACCTCTGGAAGGGAGGGTCTGGGGACAGAGTCACTGCATGGTCTTGGTGAACGTCTTCTTAAGTGTCCATTCCATCATTTGTAAAACAAGGAGCTGAAGTCTCTCCCTGGTGATTTTGGGACAAAAAAGATGCTCACACAATCTTATTTTGACATTCTTTGCTAGCTGGTTCCTGAGTTTCAGTAGGGAGCTCAGATGAATGTTGAAAGCTGTTATTTTCTCCTCGGTGTCTTTCATCTCTCTGCGGCCTCTCAGGCCTGCGGTGGGGTCCTACCACAGGGGTCCCTGTAGTGGTGCCCATCCTCAGGGGTGCCCGATGATTTCAGGGGTTGGGGCTGCCCTACAACGCGTGAAGGAGGAAAGCTTGTTCCCTAGGAATCCCTGACTTTTGTGGTGTCTCTTTCAGGGTCCCCGTCCCTGGGTGTCACCCTTGGGCAAGCTTCCCCACTCTGCCTTTCAGCTAACAGATAATTACTCTCTGCAAAGCTGCCACAGACTTGGAAGTTTCCAACAGCTAATTCTATGAAAAGAGGTTCTTGTTTAGCTCCTCTCCGGGAAATCTCACTTTTAAAGGCCACCCTGCTCTTTCCCCAGATGGCTGTTCTCCTGGCCCTTCCTTTTCCTCCTCTTTGTTTCCTTCTTTTCCCTGATTCCCACAGCCCCTGAGGAAGATGTCCCAGGCCATGGGGCCAGGCTGGGCCTCCTTCCATGTCCTCATTCCTGTGGCAGTGGGAGGGCATCTCGGGACCCACTCATCCCTGCTCTGGGCTAGTGCAGGTCTGGAGCCCACTCTGTGCCATTTGCTAATTCATCTCTCCTGAAAACAGCACTGATAGGCAAGCTCTATCATGCCCCTTTTAGAGGTGAGGACATTAGGGCTCAGAAAGATTATGAAAATAGCCTAAAAATTATACCATAGCTACTGGCAGAGCTGGGATTTTAAGAGGAACGTGGCATATTTGGATGCTAACTGTCTTGGGGAAGTATGGCAAGGGGGAGGCACTTGAGCACTGCCTGTTCTCTGCCCCCAGTGGGTCTCCCATTACTCCCAAGTCAAATTCTTGTCACTTTTCAAAGGCAGCTCCAGATTCAGCCCTGCTGGGATGTCCTCTTCACATTCTTTCTCTCCACCCACCATCTCAAGCTGGGCACAGGGTACCCAGGAAGAACCAAGTAAGTTCATTCTCCATGTGGTCTCCTTCCTCTGTCAGGACTGGGAGCCATGGGCTGGCCCGGTTGAGGCTTTCATGGTCTCGCTCGCTGGTCACTCTTGGCTAGGGTTTGTGCTGTTGAAGAAACTGAGTGACCAGTATAGAAAAGCCACAGGAACTTCTGGCTTCTAGCTTTGTCTAGAGCCGGGGCAAGGAGGATCCCTCTGCCTGGAGGTGCTTAGCTGGGTTCCTACTGAGGACAACAGAGGGCAGGGGAATGGCCGCTTGCCCACCTGGGCTCACTCGGCCATAGACAGGCCTGCTGCTAGTCCAACATCCCTGTCCTTGACATTAGCAAACTTGCTGGCGTTACTTCCCTTACCCTCACCTATGTATCCCAAGCTCCCTAGGACACGATGCTGGTGGGTAATAGAATCACATTCACTAAAGCCACCTGCTGACGCTCCCGAACATCCTTCTACTAAGACACTTAGCTCCCTGGATGGAATTTCACATGTCCTTCCCTGTAAATCTTGTTGGTAGCCTCATCGGGCACTGCTGTCAATACTCTGGGGTACTCCTGCTTCGCCAGGCCCGACTTCAGTCCTTCTGTCTCAGGCACCACTGCCATCTCCTGCTAGGCAACACTGTGGCTGTGGCCACCCCCTTGGCCATACAGGTGACATCAGAGTCAGGAGATGTGTAGAGTCAGCATGCTACAGGATGCCTCCTTACCGCTCTGTGGGGCCTGCTTGTGGTGCCCTCACAGGCAGAAGCCTGTCTGTGATTTCTGGCAGCATTCTTGGTGAAGTAGCTTTTTCTGGATTTTTCTCACAGTCACTTTTCCCCTTACACCTGAGACATGCCTGGATGGGGAGGAAGGTATATGTAGGGGACAAGAATCATGCTGCCCTCAGATGACCTTCCTTTACCAACCACTACTGCTGTGTTCCTGGGCCAACCATGGCTTCCTGACTCCTGTTTATCTCAAGAGCATTTTCTGTCAGGAAGATGCTTAGCCCTCATGAAACAGATGTCCATTGGTTTTACCTGGTTTTTAGACCTGCCTTGATCCCACTAGGAACCTGTTGCCCTGACCCCATGTGCCTCCTTGTCATCTCCTCTGTGCTCCTTCTGCCTGTGCTCTCCCTGCACCCTTTCTCCTGCCTGGAGCGAATGGAGATGTGCTTCTGTATTGTGATGTCTTCTGGCACCTTTCCTAAGCTCTAAGCAGCTACACCTCACTTCTCCTTCAAGACTCACCCAAGCCCCCATTGCCTTGGGACTGTCCCCTTGATTACTGAGTTCTGTACCATAGCTCCTTCTGCTCAGCTCCTCCAGCCTTCCTTGGAACCGCCCATACAATTATACGACCATTTTACCCGTGCTAGAGATAGTACGTTTGTGTCCTCTCAAAGTTCCTGTGTTGAAACCCAACCCTCAACGTGATGTTTGGAGGCAGGGCCTTTGAAAGCTGATTAGCTAATGGTGGTGGAGCTGTCATGAATGGGATTAGTGCCCTTATAAGTGAGGTCCAGAGTAAGCTCTTGCTGTATGAGGATATAGCAAGACGATGGCTATCAGTGAACCAGGAAGTGGGCTTTCACCAGACACAAGTCTGCCAGCACCTTGATCTTGGACTTCTAGCCTCTCGACTGTGGGCAATAAATTTCTGTTGTTTCTAAGCCACGTAGTTAATGGTAATTGGTTATAGCAGCCTGAATGGACTAAGACATCCCCCAAGTTGTTCTGTACCTGATGTCATCTCTTCCTGTCTAGACTGGGTGCCCCTTGAGGTATTGGAGTATGTCACTTGCTTCTCGCAAAGCACTCCTTGTTGGTGCTCAGCAAAACTTTGATGCCTGAATGAGTAAAAGCAAAGACATGGTTGATGTGGGGTGGGGAGGTCTTGGTAGCCCAGCTCCGTCTAGTGATTAACCCCTTTCTTTATGTTGCCTTAAAATCCTGACATGGTTAATTAAAATGCACTAAGAAGTCTGGGAACTGGCATCTTCTGTTTTGCAAACCATACTTTATTCGGTTCTGCCCTCATCCCCCCAGCCCCCAACTTGGCAGCCCTGAAAGTGAAAGTGCCTGCAGGTCCCTTCCAGGTGTTGCCTCTCCACCTCTAAGGAGGAAGATTTAGTTGTATGGATTTTGGCAAAGGTTTAAATCCAGCCATAAATAACAGAAAATTCAGCATACCATTCTGCATATTTTATAACTCAGTCTAATAAAGAAATAATCCAAGATGGCACCTGCTAAGAAAACTTAGTTTATTGAAATATGACTGTAATATAGAAAGGATGGCTAATGCACTAGGCTGCAAGATATTAATGCTCTACACTTCAGCTGGTGTGTTTAAAAGAAGTCTCTCATGTATTTTATTTTATTTTATTAGGAGCCATATCATTAGCTTTTAAAGACGTTGTGAGTGAGAGAGAGAGAGAAGAAAAGAGATTTGAACTATTAAAAAACAAACAAACAAACCCTCAGCAACTTGACTAGCCTTTCTCTACAGACGAAACAAACAAACCAAAAAAAAAAAAGTTTTTTTTCATAAACATTTTTTTTTCTGGCTGGGATATTAGGACAGTATATTAAATTCCCCCAAAAGGAGGCCCTAGAACTATTTACATAATAATGTCTCCACTGTGGTTGTGACAGATGGGCTTCACTGACGCAGACATACTGTTAGGGGCTTAGCAATAGATTAAAAAAAACCACCACAATACTGTGTAACATAATAAAAGTGTATTGTAATGTACATCATAACTTGTGGCCAAGGTTAAATTTGCAGTCGGAGTATGAAAGTCGTATTCCATTATACAAAATAGATGTTACACGGAAAGGCATTAAAGATGAGTTGACTCAACCATTTATTTTTAGTTTATATTTTATTCCATTTGCCTTGGCCCTACTTATGCAATATTTTTTTAATCATATGAAATGACATCATTATGTGCCCCTTGCCCCTACCTCAGAGTGGGGGGCAGCCTGAAATCTGTAGACTTCCTTTGCTTTGTGGATTCATGTTTTGGGGGGTTCTGAGATTTCACTTTCCTGGAAAATGGCTGTTTATAGGTTTCTTTTTTTGCTTCATTCAAACCTTTTTGCTGGAGCTGAAACCAGCAATGGCTTCTGAGGGTGGCCTCCTTTGGTTTATGTGGGCTTTTTGAAGACAAGCTATCATTCCAGGGACTTTCCCACCCTATCACTCTCTTGTCCAGGGCCTGACCACTGACTTGGACTTGATGGTTCTAGCCCATCGGCTCGCCCTTTGTCCACCAGCACATGCTCCAGGCATTGGGTGAACGGGGTGCTCTCTTTGCCTTGAGAGGGAATATTTGTAGGGTGGGAGAGCTGCTGGAGACCTTTCATTCTAATCTGTCTTCTTAAGTCTCCAGGTGCCTTTCAGAGAAAGGAAGATACTTTCTAGAATCATAGAATTTTGGAGCTAGAACAGGACATTTGTGCAGATAATCCTCCATGTGCGTCATTTCTTTATCTGTAAAATGGGAATCTTTTGGCTCCTGTTTCATGGGGGTGCTTATGAGGTTTTAATGAAATAATATAAAGTGCCTAGCATATAGTCAGTATTCCATAAATGTTAGATATTTCATATTATGATTATATGTATTATCTCACTTAGAGCTGATCTTCTGGAAACCAAAAAGGGTGATGGAAGAACTGTGTGTTTCCCCCTTTCTGACTTCTTTCTCTCTTTCCCTCCCTGGGTCTCTTTTCAGGCCAGGGATTAGCCTTTCCTTTCCTTCTTTATATACATTTTTTTTTGCCTCAATTTTGTTCTTTTCATTCTCTTGCTTTCTGCATTTTTCAAGTCTCTACTGAAATTTCCTCTTCTCCCTGAACTAGCTGTTCACTTCTCCAACTTGACAAGCTCCGGCCTTCTCTGAAACCCAGAGCAACTTGTATCTGTTCATTCACTTGGTGTCAATTTGTGGATGGAAATTGGAGAGAGTGAAATGTCAGCTCCTAAGAGCTCTGAAGCAACTGAGCTTTTGTAAGGCGAGAGCTCCATGTTACTGAAAGACTGAGGTGGTGGCCGTGTACATTTGTGGGGATGTTAGAGGGTAGATTACAGCATCCTAGGAGGCCGGGGTTGCAAGTCCTCTCGAGAGAGCAACTAGTTCATGCCTCACCTTTAAAATATGAGGGTCGCGGAAAGCGAGGCCCAGGAGGACAGGAGGCTGCTCTATCAGGGGCCCCACGGCTCAGTGGTGGTCGAGCCTTAGCTGCTCAGTCCCCTCCCACCATGCCTCAGAGGCTGCATCAGATACGGAAATTAACTGGAAGGCTTCTAAAGTCCGAGATAAAAAGCTGTCCACTTTTTGTCTTGAATTTTAGTTTTTCAGTTGTGATTTAATTTTGCTTATTGATAATCTTTCTAACCTCTACGTATTCCAAGAAGGCCAGACTAGATTAACTGCTTCCGCGTACACAGCCCATGTAGTACACAGTAGGACACATTTTACTATCAGGTGGTCAGTTACTATTTGTTGATCCAATTTAATTGACTCTAAACTAGTCTGAGTTAGTATTTAAATTTAGACCTTACAGGATGCAGGTGGAAAGACCCTGAAGAAGGTGCGAAAGGGAGGGAAGGATGAGAGAAGGAGCCAGAGAGCCTCTGCGTAGGGAGAGCGCACTGGATATACGGTAACTGGGGTTACTGTTTGCGGGGAGGTTGGTGATGCTGTCCAGCCGGCAGCACTTGCTGTTATTGGGCCGGTAGTGTCCATGCGAGAGTGGCTCATGGAGAAGAGGGAGGCTCCAGACAGGGGCCAAAACTCTGGAGACAGGCCCCAGGTGCATCTGAGGAGTTTTACGTCTCTCCCTTGTCCTGGGTCTTTTGGGAGGTGCTCCCAGGAGTGGGAATACAAGGTTCTGGGTGGAGAAGGGGAACAATAGTGTCCATCTAATGGAGGCAGGCTGAGGAACTAGAAGAAAGCCCCTTTACGGAAGGCCATGTACCTCCTAGTTTTATGGTCCTCTCATCTCCCTCCTCTTATCCTTCGTTTTTAATAAAGTCTTGTTGGTGACCAAATCTTGTGTCAGGATGTCGTGGGTGGTCAGCATGTCGTCCTTTCTGTCCTAAGGATGTAAGGCAGAGTGTAAAGGGGAAGTGATGTCATGTTTAGGCCATCATGCTGGTAAGAATCTACACTCCTCAGGAAAAGATGAACTTCGGAGGCATCCTTAAGACCCTAGGCAGAAGTCCCTTGTCAGAAATAGATTCTTCTCCCAGCACAGCTCAGGAAGTTTGGTTAAATGTTATTTAAGGGAGGAGGCTTTTCCCTTCAAGAACCCATTCAAGACAGGCCCCAGATTCCACTCTAATCAAATATATTAACCTTGCTTTATTTTTTTAATTTTTCAATTAATCAACATAGAGTACATCATTAGTTTTAGATGTAGTGTTCAGTAATTCATCAGTTGCATATAACACCCAATGCTCATCACATCACATGCCCTCCTTAATGCCCATCACCCAATTACCCCATCCCCCACCAACCTCCCCTCCAGCAGCCCTCAGTTTATTTCCTATGGTTAAAAGTCTCTCATGGTTTTTCTCCCTCTCTGACTTCCCCCATGATCCTCTGTGCTATTTCTTACATTTCACATATGACTGAAACCATATGATAATTGTCTTTCTCTGACTAATTTCACTCAGCATAATACCTTCCATTTCCATCCACGTCAATGTAAATGGTAAGTATTCATTTTTTTGATGGCTGAGTAGTATTCCATTGTGTGTGTGTGTATATATATACATACCATATCTCTTTCATCCATTCATCTGTTGATGGACATCTCAGCTCTTTCCATAGTTTGGCTATTGTGGGCATTGCTGTTGTAAACATTGGGGTGCAGATGCCCTTAGGAATCACATTTGTCTTTTTGGAATAAATACCTAGTAGTGCAGTTGCTGGGTCATAGGGTAGCTCTATTTTTAACTTCTGGAGGAATTGCTGTACTGTTTTCCAGGGCGGCTGTACCAGCTTGCATTCCCACCAACAAGAAGGGTTCCCCTTTCTCCTTATCCTTGCTAACATCTGTTGTTTCCTGTCTTGTTAATTTTAGCCATTCTGAATGGTGTGAGGTGGTATCTCACTGTGGTTTTCATTTGTATTTCCCTGATGCCAAGGGATGTGGAGCATTTTTTCATGTGTCTATTGGCTATATTTGTATGTCTCCTTTGGAGAAATGTCTGTTCATGTTTTCTGCTCATTTCTTGACTGGATTCTTTGGGTTTTTTTGAGTGTTGAGTTTGATAAGTTCTTAATAGATTTTGGACACTAGCCCTTTATCTGATATGTCGTTTGCAAATATCTTCTCCCATTCTGTCAGTTGTCTTTTGGTTTTGTTAACTGTTTCCTTTGCTGTGCAAAAGCTTTTGATCTTGATGAAATCCCAATAGTTCATTTTTGCCCTTGCTTCCCTTGCCTTTGGCGATGTTTCTAGGAAGACGTTGGTGCAGCTGAGGTCGAAGAGGTTGCTGTTTGTGTTCTCCTCAAGGATTTTGATGGATTCCTTTCTCACATTGAGGTCCTTCATCCATTTTGAGTCTATTTTCATATGTGGTGAAGGAAATGGTCCAATTTCATTTTTCTGCATGTGGCTGTCCAATTTTCCCAACACCATTTATTGAAGAGGCTGTCTTTTTTCCATTGGACATTCTTTCCTGCTTTGTCGAAGATTAGTTGACCATAGAGTTGAGGGTCTATTTCTGGACTCTCTATACTGTTCCATTGATCTATGTGTCTGTTTTTATGCCAGTACCAAGGTGTCTTGATGACTTCAGCTTTGTGAGATAGCTTGAAGTCTGGCATTGTGATGCCACCAGCTTTGGTTTTCTATTAACTTTGCTTTAAACAGTTCTTAATTCTGATATCTTTGATAACTTTTCTTTGGTTAAAGCCAGCAACTTCTTAGAAGACATCAGAGATCAGTAACGAGCATAGCCATTCCCCAAAGCACCTTGGGGAGCACTAAGGCATAACTTTAACTAGAGGTTCTCTTTCAGGGGCCACGCCAGGATATCAGGAAGAGAGAGGGTTAGAGGATGCCCAGCCCAGACCATGAGCCTGGCTCAGGGAATTTAGTCTGGGCTTGCTCACTTGGGCTCCAGCAACCTTGGAGGCTGGAGAAGCTGACTGCTGGGGACACCTCTGGGGAGGGAATTTCTAGAAGGACTGCTCTGAATTCTTACTGCTTCAGATAATGGGACCTCTAGCACAATCTGAGTGTATGGTTACCTTCATGGAGTTATTGAAAAGTACTGGAAAAGCACTTTTATCCATATCAGCACTGTCCAATAGAAATATAATGTGAGATATAAATGCAAGCCATATACGTAATATAGAATTTACTACTAGCCATATTTTAAAAAGTAGAAAGAAGCAGGTGAAATCAGTTTCATTCATTTAAAAAATTAAATCCAATCTAAAATATTCTAATTTTAACATCATTATTATAAAAAATTGAGATTTTTACATTCTTTTCTTCATGTGAAGTCTTTAAAATGCCATATTTATTTACAATGAAAGCAAATCTCAATTGGGATTAACCACTTCTCAAGTGCTCAGTAGTCCCACATAGCTGGTGGTCCCCATACTGGATACCACAGGTCTCAGTCATGTCTTTCTCCAGAAATTCTGTCATTTGGGCTGGGGAGGCAAGTGGATTAAGGGATTGTTACCTGCTCTAACTCACATTTCCTTTTAAGTGTTCATATTTGAATTCCTTATCAAGCTATTGACCTTTAACAACAGTGATCAAAATTCTCAACTCTTTTCAGTATTTCTGGGGTAGAAATAGGACCAAGGATATAGTACTGTGGTGGGGGTTTTGGATATGAAGGCTAGTTAGAACATAGCCCGAGGGCCATCCCCCGAAGGTATGGAGCTCTGAGGAGAACAAACAGTTGAGATGAGGCCGGGAATGGCCTTAAAGAAGCGAGAGAGAGTTGAGAGAGTGGCCCCCTGCAGGAGAGGAGTGAGGGGAGGGGCTGGCCAGATTCCTGCCCCTGCCTGCATGACTTCAATCTAGATTATGACTCTCTCTGAACCTCTCCTTCCTTATCTGTAACGTGGGGATAATGAGCCCTTTCCTGCTTTCCTCAAAGGAGTATCATGAGGCTCCAGTTATGTGATTCATAGGAAGCAGCTTCGTGGAAACACTGAAGTCCTTTGCTCGTATACATTGCCTGCCATCCAGTCCACGTCTTCCCGCCACTATGCTGTGGCTCATTCAATGGAAGCAGGTTTTATGAAGGGCCCGGGTGGAAGCCAAGGACTATAAGGGGGGAGGAGGTGTCAAAGGGGAAGTACATCTGCAGTAATCTCCTGCCTCAGTTGGGAAGATGAAACTCAGATGCGAACAGTTAGAAGACAGAATATATTTCCGTGAAGTGGGTTGCATGGACAGTCTAAGGGGAGGCAGTGGCGCGGGGGTGCAGGAAGTGTCCGTGGTGGGGTACAGAGGCTCACAGGCAGGTTGTGGAGGGTCTGAAGAGGCAGAGCAAGAGAAGAGAGTGCTCCTGGTGGAAGGCACAGCACAGACCAAGGCCAGGAGTGGGAAAGAAAAGTTACAGCTTGAGGGTGATGAGAAACCTCCTGATTAGGACGAAGTGAGGAGCGGAGAGGACAGCCCCTGGGTCCCTTCCCTGTCAGCACCTTTCCCAGAGCATTAGATGTCAGGAAGAGACCACACTTGTGATGCCCAAGTCTTCTATCTTGCCTGAAAGTGGGTCACCCGCTGCAGTGGAGACCATCCCACTCAAGACAAATATGAAATCCAACCACAGCCATGGTAGGGATGCTCTGATAATCACAGGATGCTCTGGGCAGCTCAGTGGAAGGGGACTCTGCTCTCAGACCATCTCTCTACAGCACATGCTAGTCCCAGGAATAAAACCAGATAGAGGCCCTGCAAAAAACAAAAACAGAAACAAAAAAAACCAAACACACACAAAATTGTCGGGCATTTCCAAATTTTCCAGGGACTTCTGGCTTTTGAGTCAGTTCGTTATTTGATATGAGTTTAATATTTATTATCAGTTTTTTAGTGTCAGACTGTTTTCCAGCATGAGCCCATACGGTTTTACACACACATGCAAGTCAGACTGTACCCGCATGCACTGTGGGCACCCCTTCCTTGCCTTAGCTAGCAAGCACGATGTTCTCGTCCAGCACATACAGGTGCACACACGTGCACATGCCGCAGGACACAAGCCATGGGCACATGGAGGACAGAACTGCTCTAATTTGGGAGTAATGAATGGGCGAAGACTCTGGGCTGAGCCGATGTATGAGACCGTTCATCAGACACCCAACAGGTAGCAGGAGAAGTGACAGCAGGGGCACGCTTGTCCCCTCTTCTTTCCTCTCCTGTCAGTTCTCTATCCGCTTCAATATCCTTTAAGCTTTGGGTTCCTTGCTTGCCTGTCACTTGTCTCTCTGTCCTTAGGTATACCTTTTTCTAGGGTTTGGTTGGGTCTAGGAATGTGGAATTTGGAAAAAAGCCAGATTACCTTTGTGATTTTTTTTTTTTTGTATTAGTTTGTGTGGAGGTAGAGAGTTTCAAAAAGTGTCCTCTGCCCCAGCAGTCCTCTGCCCTGACCATCCTACATTTCCACATTTCCCCTTTTCTTCTCCCCAAGAGGGTCTGATAAAGTCCTCCCACACTGAAGTGGGACAGCTCCATCCATAGGATTTGCATCTCAAGGGAGGTAGGCAGTTTGAAAGGGAAATACCTCCAGTGCTGGGACATCAGGCATCTTAAGTGAGGGTGAGGGGACACAAGGGTCTGATGTGGAGAGACCCTAAGGACTTGAAAAGCTGCCCTGTGTTTTGAGCCTGAGCATAAGGCGGCTTCCACATTCTATCCGTTCTCCGCCAGCCCACTTCCCTCTGCCCTTCCCTGTCTGGCTCCTCTGCTTTCTTGCTTTCTTTTCAGGACCCTGAGTTGCTAGGCAACTCTGGTCTGGAGCTGAGGTTCTCACTGTGGCGAGTAGCTTCCACACAGGGCCCGGGAGTTTGATGGAGCCTGTGATTATAGGTGTCTGTATGGGAAGGAAGACAACAGCAGTAACCTCCTCCCTCCTGCCTCATGGCCTCCTACACACTGACAGCTGGGAGGGAAAACGAAGCTTTGCTAAGGCCATTTGCCATTTCTCCTTCCTGTTCTCCTGCTCCCTTTTCCCACCAACGGACTTCCTTCCATGCAGGCCCCAGAATGCTCCTGGTGCTCTTGGCCTCCTCCTTCCCCACTCAGCCTGGCAGTGACCTGGAGCTCCCAGGATTCGAACACCTTGCTTAGAGCTGCCTTCAGCTGTTTCTCTGTCCACCATTACCCTCATGTCGGCAGACCTCCATGGCTTACCTGGGCAAAGGTAACTAGGCCTTGGTGGGGGTAGGGGAGTGCAGGGCCCCCCTCTATCTGGTTCCCCCAGAGGTGAGAGCTATCTACGTGTCTGTTGTGCTCAGGTGACCCAGGGGAAGGGATGTGACCGTTCACGGTTGTCCCTGGGGCCCAGAGGGGCAGCAGCAGTGCCAGACTGAGTAGGGTGAAACTCAGAGGACAGCCTAGGAGCTACTCCACACTTGAGTAGTATAAGCAGAAATGCTGACTGTGTCCACACCTTGGCCAGGTACCATGCTTTCTTCATCCTGGGAATTCTGCAAGCATGGGACCCTTCCTCTCTGACCTCACAGAGCGAATACAATAGATAATGAAGCAAATAAGTCTACTTCCGATAGTGTTTTTGAGGGTTCCCTTCCCGAGGAGCTGTCCTGCTCAGAACTTCGATGGTCCTGGGTTTCCTTCCAGCGGTTTGTTCCCTGGTACCAGGCGCAAGACCCTGGAGCTTCTGGAGCCTGCCCGTAACTGGCATTTCTGGGAATAGCATCAGACAGTCATGGTGTTAGAAGTATTCCTAACTGGGAGTGCTGGCCCCTAAGAACCCCCCACTGTGTGGCCGGGACCTGATGACATTGCAGAGGCTGAACTAGCCTCCAGAATCAGGGCGGTCCATTCAATGCGGCTCTGCGGAGGGCATGTGATCTAGACCTGGCCAGTCAGAACTTAATGATTGGTTAAGGACAGGGCATATGATCTGAGGCTAGCCAATCAGAGCCCATCCCTCACTTGGTAGGAGGGGCTGTCTTTCTGCAGGCTGTCCAAACCGCACCTTGTGAGCTTGGAGCTATGGTGGACAGTCTTTGGTCTCCTTGAGGGGAATGCAGCCAACCCAGAGGAAAATTGAGCCTGGCAGAGGAGAAAGCCAGCTGGGTCTGAGGCCAGTGCACTTTAGGACCTTTGGGTTTCATAAGCCAATATATTCCATTTTATTATTTCCTTTTATTTTATTTTATTAATGCCCAAGCCAGTTTGGGTTTTTACTACTTGGCCCAGTAGGGTTTCTCTATCCATATAACTTCATCACTTCACTTCTCTCCTCCCTTGGATCCCTTTACTGCCCAAGTATCTGGGGCTGGCCTCCAGACTAAGGAGGATCTCCTTTGTTGAGGCTCCAAGTTTCAGGTGAGGGGCCACCCATCCCCTCTGCTTCCTGTCGAAACTTGCTCGTCCTTTGTTCCATCGCTTCAGGGCCTGCCCTTTGCTTAAGGTCATTTGCTGAAGTTACATGAGGCTGTTGTTGGCTAAAGATTGCTCTGGCTATTAATAATCCTGTGCCAGTTTTACACTTGGACTGCAGTCTCCTGTGCCATAATCCATGGAACTGGGTACCTGATGGTGGGAGTTCAGGCACAGTGCAGGCTGCTGAAGAGGATCTCATAGAACGTTCGTCCTAGTGACTCAGGTTCATTGGCTGGATGTTTCTTTCCTCTGCCTTGGCTGTGGCCAAGGGCCAACTCTCCTGGCTCACGGTGAAGTGCCTGGGCCTCTACCACTGTGAAGAGGTCATGTCCTTCTTACAAAAGGAGGGAGTAAGGTTCTGAAAGAAAAGCTTATGGAAACAGGCATTCAGTTTGCCTCTGGGTCCTGGAGAAGCCTGTGCTAGTCCGTGAGCATACGGGGCATTGCTCTTCTCGTTTAGAAAATGCAGATGTTTTGAAAGCTGACTCCCTAGCCCTCTTCTCTCCCAACACTGATGTCTTGGGTGGGGTGTCTGTGACTCCGAGTGGCCTGTGGGCCTTCTGTGTTTTAGAGTGGAAGTATCTCCAGTAGTAGCACGAGGCAGATTTAAGTGGATACTTCTCATGTCATGTTTCACAATCCATTCATAGTTTTCTTGCTCCCTTCCACTGGTTTCAGGCTTGTTTTGTGATTTACTCATGTTCATTCCGCACAGGGCTGCACGTGGGAAGTGTGAAGAATCTAGCTCCAGTGGTTAGGACATCTGGGGGTCCAGTCCCAAAGTGGCTGCTTTTCTGCTAGCCAAGACCTTGAAAGAGATACCCACTACTCTGAGTCCCGTTTCTCATTGTAAAATGGGAGTAAGATCTCTTGGCTTTGCTCACAGTTAGTTGTGGCTTACATGACACTTTAGATGAGAATGCAATGAAAGGTAGAGGCTGTGTAAAAATATCAGGGGAGCTCTCAGCTTTTGGCTCGAAGAGGTCAACTTGCAACTTTCTTTAGTTATCCTGCATCCGGGTTCATCCCACGCCAGCTGCGCCTGCCATGCCACCCACGTTTGACCTCAAGGAGATTAAAGTAGTGAACCTGGGGTGCACTGTGGGAAAGTCAGTGCCTAGTCTGTCCTCAGTCCCCTGGGCTTGTCTCCAAAAAAGGCTGATGATGACATCGCCGAGGCAGCAGGTGACTGGTCAGGTCTGAGGATGACAGGGGCCTGAGCATTCTGAATAGACTGGCCCAGATTGACGTGGCACCTCCTGCCTCTGCCTGATCATCAAAGTCCTTGAGGAACTACCCCAGAGACAGAAAGAAGCAGAAGAGCATAAAGCTCAGTGGAAATACCACTTTTGATGCCACTGTCAGCATTGCCTGAGAGATGCAGCACTGATCTTTAGCCAGAGAACTCTCTGGAACCATTGAAGGGATCCTGAGAACTGTACAGTCTGTGGGGTGCCATGTCGATGGCCATTGCCTTCTTGACATCGTAGATGACACCAACAGCGTGACGTGGTGGAAAGCCCAGCTAGTTAGGAACTACAAAGGAAATTATTTATTCACTTATTTTTGAAAATGTCTTAATAAAAGATCATTTGACAACCAGAAAAAACAAATGCCAGAGGAAAGTGTTGAATTTTGGTAATGCACATGGGGAAACAGGGCTAGTCTCCTGCCATACCCAGAAAAGCGGTGACAATGCAGAGCTCTTTCTCTGACAGTGGGAGATGAGATAGGGACTCAGAGAGGGGAGGATATCAGCTAAATCTCACACAGCAAGTCTCGGGACTGTGGTTTGATCTATGGGCAGAGAAGAAGGCCCTCCTCCTGGTGTCTTGTTGGCTTGGTCTCCCCATTATCAGGTTAGAGATTTGAATCAGATACAAAGCAAATGCTTAGGCAAGGAAAAAAATGTTTCGCCAGCTTGCTCCACAGGGAAAGAGAGTCCGTGATATGATATGAAGCCGAAAATAGAGTGCCCTAGGAAAGAAGTATCAGCTGCAGACTCTCTTCTGGTGGGTGTGGGGGCCTCCTCCAGGAAGACGGGCATTGAAATGAGAACTCAATGTCGGTCGCTGCCTGGTCGTACTGCTGAGTGCAGACGCTCTGGGCTGGGATTTGGAATCCGTGTCACTAGAAAGGGGTCCCGCTGGAAAGGCTCATTTAGCAGCGCTTTCCTGCTGGGGTCTGTGGAACATCCTGACACAGTCCAGGGCTTGAACAAGGGCCAAGGATTTATCCAGAAACAGCAAGCCCTGTACAAAGATGATCCTGGATTTAGAACAGATGAAAGGTACTTTGAGGGAGTTCAAAGAACGGGCACATGCTCCCCGATGGCTGCTTGCTGGATATTTTGAGAGGCGACTGGGGCACGCTTTTCCTCCCAGCTTCTCCCAGGGGTCTTTTCCAACACAGTTTCTCTCCATTAGTATATTCCAGAGCTCGCGGGCTTGGAAGTCTTAATATGGAAATTCCTGCGGCGATGGGAACAGGCCTTTCCCAGTTGGGGTTTGCTAAGGCCATTATTCTGATGATGTTAATGGTAATGATTAATTGGCACTAATGATGGAGATGGTGACAGTAATGAGGCCAACCTGGTTGGGTGACAGGAACGATGGAGAATGTGGGCACGTGGTGACGATGGTGATAATGGTGCTGATGACAATGGCAGGGAGCTCCGTTTTAGAAATTTGCTGAGAAATCTAGGGGACAAAACTTGAACTTAATTTTTTATCTGGCAAGTAGATTGTTGGCAGGAAAACAATTCAACCTCTGGGAAAAGGGGAAAAAAATTCCCTTTTATGTATGGTCAGTTCTGTTAAACCAGATATTTGGTATCAAGTAGATCAGATCTACTGCACCTCGGCGCTGGCTTGGGTGGATTACCTAGTGAGCCCCGAGCAGCGTATCAGGAGCCACAAACAAGCTTGAATAGTAACTCAAGCTGGTATTAGTAATCACAAGCAAAAAAAACCTCTCAAATATTGGCTTAATACAATACAAAGGAGCCAACCATTCTCCTGTTCTTGCCCTGAACACTGTCTAGAGAGAAGGAATGAGGAAAGTCAATCATCAAATTCTTCTTCAGGATCTGAGACAATCCTACTGCCTTCAAAGAGCATTTCGTGTAAAGCTGTGCTTGCAAGAAGTCCTTCCACTTCCCTGTTTCCACCCTTAAATCATGACATCCTTACCTTTCCCAGTCACTAGGCCCACCTGGTGAGATGACAGCATTAAAGCAAAGAAACTTTGAGGTCTAGCTGACTCCTGCTTATGGCATTGATGGCACTTCCCAACAGCAGGGCACAAGTTAAGGCTCTCTGAAGCCCAGTAAACAAGGGGTGTGACACTAGTCCTGGGTAATCCTAATTTCACTTACTATCAAAAACCTTAAAAATAGATGACAAATCAAATGTGATCAGTTCCCATTAGGTAGAGAGAAGCCCTGGCAGCATGAACCACTGGTGAGATTATGAAATGTGAGAAGCTTAATTTCAGAGCTCCTAGACTTCCCTTCTCTTGATTTTTTCCTTCTCTCTGAATGTCCTTGTTCACAAACCTTTGCCTCATTTGTGCACAGTTGCCCCTCCAGGCCAGGGACAAACTTGCTTGAACACATTCACTAGGAGATGTTAGGGCAAAATAGCAAGAGGGCCACTACTGGTTCTGCCACACTGCGAATGCATGCTCCCTTCCCAGGGAATTTCTCTGTAATGAAAGAGCCTGGAGGGGAAAATGCTTACCCCATGAGGGCATCTAAGATGGTGGATTAGCACAGAGAAGACCCTTTGCCCTTCAAACCACACCACATAGATGGCACCATGTGCCAGGGCTTTGGCAGTGATGGCCTAATGGGACTGAGGGGTCTGTCTGCCCTTTGGGGCCATAGTTCTGTGGCTGGCCTCCTATTGACTGAGGGTAGGAGGATAACAGTAGCCTTGTAACATGCTGATTGCTAAAGAGGGCCCATCTTTCCCTAGAAAGTGGCTTCTTCTGAGAAAAGAGCAAGCTTAGAGCCATCAGTTTTTTCACGGGTCTTCTTGTTACATTACCTCTTTTTTTATAGTGAGTAAGCCTTTTCTGCATGCTGGATAGTTGGAGGTATACCTGAAAGGAAGTATGTAGAAGGAAGCAAAGTTCAGAATATGCTGGTTCTCTTAGGTTCAAGTTCTTAAGAAGACTCATTAACATGCAAAAGTTTGGAACTAAGGAATGCAGTGATGTTTAGGACTTTTCTTCATTGATTCATCCATTCATTCATTTATATAACAAATATGCATGGATTAATTTTTATAAGGCCAAAGGATTTAGGATTTAAAGTGTTCCAGAAAGGAGATTAGTAAGGCAGCAAAGAAAAAAAGGGAAGTGTGAGTAAGTTCCGGTTATCAATTGCTATGTGGCAACTCACCCCAAAATTTAATGATTTAAAATATGACAATAATTTTATTTTTGTTTTTTTAGAAGATTTTTGTTTATTTATTTTAGAGATTGAAAAAGGAAGAGAGAGAGAGAGAGCAAGAAGTGGGAGGGAGAGGGATGAACAGACTCCATGCTGAGCCTGACACCACAGGGCTAGATCCCATGATCCTGAGATCCCGACCCGAGCCAAAATCAAGAGTTGGACCTTTAACTGAACGGGCCACTCAGGCGCCCCAACAATCATTCTGTTGTTATAATCTCTCAAAGTTCAGGGACTGATGGGACTCAGCTAGGCAGTTCCTTCTCAGGGTCTCTCCTGTATTTGTAGGCAGATAATGCATGGGGTCAGTCATCACAGAGGCCTTCTCATTTGCATATTGGTGGCTGTTGATTGGAACGTCAGCTAGGGTTCTTAACCTGATGAACACCTACACATGGACTTTCCATGTGGCCTGGGCTTCCTCATTGAATGGCAGCTGCGTTCTAAAAAAGAGCCTCCTGAGAGAACTGGGTAGTAGCCTATTGTCTTTTATGTCCTGGCCTCAGAAGTCACATGGCCTTGTTTCTGCTGTAGTCACAGCCTTGCTCAAATTCAGGAGCAGAGAACACAGATGTGCTTTTTCATAGGAGGAATGTCAATGGCAAAGTAAGAAGAGTGTGTAGGATGGGAGGAATTGTTGCAGCCATCTTGGGAAGGACAATCTGCTGTGGGTAAGGTAGATCCAGCAAGGAGTGGTTCTTGAATGAGCTCCTGCTAAAGAACTAATACTGTCAAACCTTGGATAATTAGATCACAATACAAGGAAGCACATGATCAAATGCATGATTGGAGAGCATGGATAATAATGGCTAAAAGAGTGTGAAGGATGAGTAGTTGAGTGAGGTCCAGAGGAGTCAGAGCAGACTTCATGGAAGACGTAGGACTTTGAGCTAACTTTGAAGCCTGGGAAGGATGCATTTGGCCGTGTTTCACTTATAATCATTTTTGCTCCCACACAGAAAAGAAATGATAACAAAATTATGATTCTTGCTAATTCTCCCTTACTGAGATAACTGCTTAGCTTTTCCATGATATCTCCCCAGTTTTTCCTCTGGGAATATACTACACATTTGGAGTCCTACCGAACTTTTTAACTTAAAATATGTTGTGGCTATGTTTCTATTAAATATTCTTCTAAACTGTAATCTTGAGTGGCTCCACAGCAGTCAATCATGTGATATGCTCTCACTTCCTTTCAACATCTTCCTGTTGGAAATGTAAGCTGTTCCATTTTTTTTCCATTGAAGAAAACACTGTGATAAAAAACTTTATGCAGAAATCTTGGTGTTCACCTATCATTGTTCTTTTGGGAGTAATTCCTAACCGTAGAATTACTGGTCAAAAGTTATTCACATTTTAAAACCTTTGGTGCATCTTACCACGGTGGTGTCCAAGGCAGGTTGTGCTCAGTGACCATCCCACCAGTGTCTGAGTCCCTGTTTATTTGCAGGTCTGCCAATTCTGGTTACTACTTCATGCAAAGGGCAGTTTCCTTTTTGGGATGTTCAAGTGGAACTTTGGACTTTACTCTGATTTTATCTGATTATTATAAGAATAGCATGCTCTTTTATATTTCTTTATCTTCTGCATTCCTTTTTCTGTGCTTTTCTACTTTAAGTACATTGCCTATTTTTCCATTGGCATTTTCCTCCTATTGATTGGTAACAGCTCTCTATAAATTATTAATCTTTTGTTAAGCATATATGGTGTGATCTTTTTTTTCTAATTTGATTTTCCACTTTCCAGTATTGTTTGTGGCGTGTTTTTAGATGCAGGGACATATATATACATATACATATATATATATATATACATATATATATTTAGCTTTTTAGTGGTCAAATCTAGTCATCTTTTTATTTTTATATTTTTCTTTTGCTCTTATATATGAGAAGCTGTAGCCACAATAATAACAGATTAATTTTATCTTGTTTTTCCTTTGTGTTCACATACACACTCACACCCACACCAGTACACCCACACACATATACAAAATATTGAATTCTTGAATCAATCTGGACTATATCTTTTTCTTTTTTAGATTTATTTACTTATTTATTTGACAGACAGAGATCACAAGTAGACAGAGAGAGAGAGGAGGAAGCAGGCTCCCCGTGGAGCAGAGAGCCCAATGTGGGGCATGATCCCAGGACCCTGGGATCATGACCTGAGCCGAAGGTAGAGGCTTTAACCCACTGAGCCACCCAGGTACCCCCAATCTGGATGATATCTTAAAATATGTTCTGAGTAGGGGACTCCTAAAGATTGTTCCCAAATATTTACCAAGTGGTTGGGTGACAGAATTTAGATCAGTTCCAGCTTTCTGAAAGGGAGAAATGGTGTGATCCTGGCTGAAGCAGAGGGTGGCTGGTGGGGGTTGTAGAGGGTAGAGCACTTACATTCTGGAGAACTGGGGATGTACCTTGTAAGGGGAAATACCTTGTAAGGGGAAGGGGAGCAAGCAAGGGAAAGCAAAGGGAAGTACCTTGTAAGCATCAGGAATTGCAGATTTGGTAAGAGGGAAATTACTTTTTCTGTTTCTTAATATATCTTGAAGACTTGCAAGGAGCCTGGTATTGTCGGAAACATAGATAATATTTCATTTAATGCTTACCACTGCCTGGGAGGAGGGTACTATTATTACCATCATTTTACAGATGAGGTGGTTGAGGCTTAATATGTGGTGGGGCTGGGACAGAGTCCAATCTGATTCTTCTCAAAGTTCTGTGTTTAACCACTCTGCTTATTCATTGCTCCGCATAATTAAAGTAAGAATTTCAGAAAGTTAATTCAGAAGCATTGTACAGGTTAGAAAAGAGGAGAAGTGATTGAGGTCAGGAGCTTCTGAAATACTGGAGGACACAATGATGAAGTCTCTGCCCCAGTGGCATCAGGGAGTGGACAACAATTATGACAATGGGGGGATAAGCCAGGAGCCAGCAGTACAAGGGATTGGAAGGGAGCTGGCTGGATTTAGTATGCCTTCATTTTTGGCTCGAATTCTAAATACACTCCTCAGGCCTTGCCCATGGTCTTCATCAACTGATCTTAGCAGTTATCATCACCTTCCTGAGACTTGAACAGACGTTTCCAAGAGCCAGACATTCTTGTGTAGAGACTGAGAAGGGTGCCACAATTCTTTTTGTCCATCTGCGCAGATCTTTGAAGGAAGCAGTGTAACTAAGAGATTTTTTCCCCCAAGGGTTAGAACTGTATCTTCATCCCTTCACTAAACAGTAATGAAGGATACAGAGGGCACCGTGCATCTGCCCTGGGTGACCCAAAGACACATGGGAATGGACCCTGGCCGCATGGAGATGAAAGCCAAGTGGAAGTAGTCACTTGCACACACATAAGCATCAGAGAAGATGGGGAATGCCGAATCCCTCAAAAAAAAGGCATAGTTCATGGATTATGGGAGGTCTGAGAAGAGAGGATAATTTCTGTCGGGAGGGCCAGGAGCAGATAGAATCATGAACTAGTAACTAGTTTCTAAGTTGGGGTCGTGCTGGGCTTGCTAGAACGAACAGATGAGAATCTCATGTAATGAGAACTTTCGTTCTTTGTTTGCAAGCCCTACGACCTGCCCTCCTACAGAACTGGGTGACTCCCTTGGCATTTGTCCTTCCTCTCCCAGGCCCCTGAGGTGCTTTACTCTTCAATCACTGTGGTGTCATGCTGTAATTACAGTAATAGAAGCCGCTCAGTTGTTTTCTTTCTTTACGCATCTAGCATCTAAGACGTTCTAAGGAAGAGGATAGATGCAGAGGAATAAGAAACAAACTGCAGCTCAGTTCACAGAACATGCATCTTTATCAAAAGAATTACGGAACGGGTGTTGCTTTTATTTTCTGTCCAGACACAAACCGAAGTCCCAGCTCTATCGCAGAGTCTTCCCTAACAACTCAAACTATGTAAACTATGTAGATCACCCACAACACTTATATTTATAACCCTGATTTGGACGTGTAGTTCTTGGTAACTGAGCAATTGTAATTAGGCTTGGGTCTGAAAGAGCACCCTACAAAATGTCGGCTGAGGCCCCTTTGCCCTGCCGACCAGGTCTCCTGACAAAGAGAGAAGAATCTGAGGTGGCTAACTGATCCTGGGTTGAATCCCAGCCCTGTGGCTCCTGGCCATCAATTGCAAGTTGTTGCTGAACTTCCAAACACAAGCTCAGTATTCCGCGGAAAGGGGATAAATAATAGCACTCACTTCCCAGGGAAGTTATGAGGGTTATGTGAGGTTGTGGAGCAAGAATTCAGGACCTAGGAGGGTTAATGCAGAATGAGGATAGCCAGATGTCCCAGTGGATGCACTTCACTGTCTGCCCCCAAGTTCTAATAGGGCAGGACTGTTTATTTCCCCTTAGGCTTGAGGTCCTCATTCCACGGTTTCTTCATTAAAAGGCTTGTAATGGGTCTTCCCATCTTGTTACAGGGCGAATGTATCTTGATGAAGATGTTCTTTGCATTGTCACTTGAACCTCTTCCGAAGTCTTGGTAAGTGCCCCAGATTTGGGACTGTGAGTTTGAAACTGCAAGCTGGTGAATATCCCATCTTCTGTATGTTGATCAACAGAGTGTATGGGTCACTCGGCCCTATCTGCAAGTTCTACTTGTTTATATCTCTAACTTGACCGTGAGCTCTAGAAGGGAGGGGCATCCATTTTATGTATCTTGGCATTCCCAGGATATACTGTAGAACTTGGCCTATGGCAGACATTCACTGAATCTTTATTGAATGGATGGTGTGATGCTGTATTCACGCCCAAGGATTCCTGCCAAACATTTTTTTGGACTCTTTATTTTCTAAGTTATCTAAACTTCACCACAATCTCATGAACTAGGCGTTATCATTTCCTGTGTATTAACAGAGAAGCAGGAACTCAGAAAAGTTTACCAACTCACCCAAGGTCAAAAGAATCACCTGCTTTTCTTCTTTATCTGTTGTCTCTGCTCACCCTTAAATCCTCTGTTCTCCATTTGATTATGCTGCTTATTAACCATATGGCACCAGACGAGTCACAAATCCTATAAAGAATTGCATTTTCTTACAATGAGAATTGCTTCCCTGTCTTGGGAATGTTTTAATATTTTCTGGATATTCACAATCCTGAAAAATAAGTGACTCATCATGATATTGTTTTGATGAAGCCTGAAAATGGCTTGTCTATTTTTAACATTGAGTGGCAGTGACTAATAATACTAGGCTCTCTTATCCTACTCTGTGAAGAGAGAGAAGCAAAAGGTTGTGGGGATTGCACTCCATACAGCATCCAGGACAGAAATTGTCCAGTAGCCTCAAGCACCTTGTCCTGACGCTGGCTGTCCCACGCCATATCAAGGTGTATGTTCTGGGAACATCTACAGTGGTTGTCACCAGCATGCTCCCACTGTTACTGTTTTCAGTCTCATTGGACATATCTCTGTCCAGCTACATGCTTTGTGTGTTTTCTCCCTTTTTTGGTACATTTCTGTTTTATGTGCTCGGGTTCTAGCTCAGCATTTCGAGCCACTTACAAGTTAATGTGATAATCAGCTTTTACTTTATTTTTTTGAAAGTGTGAATGAATGAATGAATGAATAATTAGATACAATGGGAGGGGAATTCAGCGTGTGTCCAAGTGTTGTGTGGCACAGAAGAACAGGGAAGACAAGAAGGGAGCTGCTGATGTTGCCTACTGGTTAGTGCACAGGGTCTGGGACCTAAGGGAGACTCTGGCTTCACCATTCACCATCACAAAATCTTGGGTGGGTTACTTACCTTTTCTAAGTCTCATTGTCCTCGTCTAAAAGGAGAAATATGGGAATACCTCTATCATTTAACTATTACTGTGTAACAAACTACCCTAAAGCTCAGGGGCTTAAAAATAATAACCGTCTTTACTGCTCATGTGGCCAAGGGTCACTTAGGGCTGTCTGATCTAGTCTGGGTTTCACTTAGGTGGCTCTGTGTCTCTCATATTTCTCTCTAGTGGGCCAGCCTGGGCATGTTCTCATGGGGATGGCAGAAGTGCAAGAAGACAAGAAGAGATATGCAAGGCCTTTTATAGGGCCTGGATTAAGAACTTGATTAGGGCCTATATTAAGAACTTGATGCTATCATTTTTGCTAATATAATATTGGCCAAAGCCAGTCACATGACCACACTCCAAGTTAAAGAGAGGAAACACACCAGGCTTTCAGAAGGGCTCCCCAGTGGTTTGGATACTGCAGGTGGAGTGGGGGGGGCAGTGAAATATTGTACCCAGTAATGCAGTTTATTATACTCTCTTCCTGAACTATTGGAGAAATTTAAAAGATGGTCCTTGTTAAGGTCCTTGCCTGGTATGCTGTGAGCATTTTACAGGTGGTTGTTAGGTCATATATCTTGTAAGCAATGCATAAATTGCATCTACTATAGTTGTTATAACCATTATTTGTTAGAAATGCAGACACTTGTTATTCCAAAGAGCAAGACTCATAGGGAGCTTACCTGGAAGCAGTATGTGGAATAGGCTGTGTTTGGATGGTAAAAGGGAAGTTTACTCATTCAAGAAATATTTATTGAACACCTATGTGCCAGGCACTGCCCTAGGCACTTGGGGTACCTTTGAGAATGAAGCAAAGATTCCTGTCCACGTGGAGTTTACATTTCAGTAGGGGAAGATGTATGCATAAGCAACATGAAGATAAGCAACTGATCTAGTATGTTGATACTATGAAGGCTGTAGAGGAGAGTAAGGGGTTTGGGTGTGATGCTGTGGGGGCAGGTTTTAGGATTCAGTAGGGTGGCTGGGTGGGCCTTCTTGAGAAAATGAGAGCAAAGGCTTGGAAGAAGATGATGGAACGGGTTAAGCAGAACTTGGGGGAAGAATATTCTAGGCATGGGAACTCCAGAGCAAAGGAACTTTGGTAGGGATGCAGAGTGTGTTTGAGCAGCAGCATGAAGGACAGTGTGACTGGAGACCATGCAAGAGGGAGGGGAAGAGTAATAAGGGTTGAGGTTGGAGAGGTCATGAGGAGGGCCTGGTAGTTCATTGTAAAGGCTTCCGTTTACTCTTAGTGAAATATGTGCCAGGTGATACTGGAAGGTTTTGAATAGACACATGGCTTGATTCTGATGTCAAATGCCACGAAACTTGTTTTTTTTTTTTAAATTAATTTATTTGAGAGAGAAAGAGAGCAAGCAGCAGGGAGGAACAGAGGGAGAGGGACAAGCAGAGTCTGTGCTGAGTGTGGAACACCACGTGGGACTTGATCTCATAACCCTGAGATCATGACCTGAGCCAAAATCCAGAGTTGGATGCTCAGCTTACTGAGCCGCCCAGGTGCCCTGAGAGTTCTGGTTCAAAGCATGTGGCTGCTATGTTAAGAATAAAAGAATAGCACCAATAATACAGGGAGGTTGTCAGAGCACTCAAGGAAGAGGACAATAGTCAGCTGGGCTTGGATGGTGACAGCGGAGGGGTGAGCATCTTGAATTTGGATATGTTTTGAAAGTAGAGCCAATAGAATGTACTGGCAAATTAGATATGGGTGTGACATAAAGAGACAAGTCAAGGTTGATTCCATGGTTTTTCACTTGAGTAACCAAGATAGCACTGGGGAGGGAAAAAAGTTAGGTGTTCAGTTTTGGACATGTTGAGTTTGAGGGGCCTTGTAGACATTCAAGTGGAGATTTTCATGGAGGCAGTTGTAGACACATGTCTAGAAATCAAGAGAAAATCTAGATTGGAGTGACAAATTTGGGAGTCATTGAGCTCACAACAGTATTTGAAATCATGGACCTGGTCATATCAGCAAGTGGGTGAGTTTTCGTGAAAAGAGCACTGAGGAGGTACCCCCAGGGGACTCAACATGTAGAGAGATTGTGCAGTCCTGAGTGGTGGACAGTGTGGTCAAATGCTGCAGGTAGGGCAAATACAATGAAGATTGGGAATTGATAGGTGGATATAGAATGTGGGGGTCACTAGGGATCATGACAAGAACAGTTTTGGTGGAGAGGTGTTTATAAAAGGTAGACCAGAGTGGGTTTAAGAGAGAAAGAGGGATTTGAAAGAGAATAGATAATCCTTTGAGGAGGGCTGTTGCAGAGGGGAACAAAGAAATGGGTCAATGGTTAGAGAAAGGTGGGGTCAAGAGAGTTTTAATGGCAGGCATAATGGCATGTTTATGAGCTGATGGTAATAATCCAGTAGAGAGTGAAAAACTGATAATGCAGAAGACAATAAGAGAAAGGTTAGTGATATGGAAACCACCAAAGGAACTGCTCAGGCTTTTCCGGCTTTTTACTCCTGGTGTTCCTTACCCCACAGGGATGTTCATTATGTTATTAAGATTCTCTCCTGTCGGATTATTGCATCAAGTCCCATCGGTGGTTTCAGTGCCACCATCAGCATTAGTGTTTCCTCTCTTGTTGTTTGTCATCACTCTACTCAGGGCACAGCAGTACTGGGGCATTTTCATTTTCTAAATATGGAACCCTGAACCATTTCCCAGGCTTTCCTTTGTGGCATGGACAGGACGGTAAGAAAGCAGAATTGGGCTCCCTGACCTCAGTCCATGAGGACATGTAGACAAACTCTGTTTTAAAACACGGAGGCTGTATTCAGACAAACTGGGACCAACCACAAGAGAAAAAGATAAGGAGAAACAACGGCTTTGGAGATTTTAATAAGTAGATCAGTTGAGTGCTGTTCTATACAGAAGCAAGATAGAGGTAGTGTATTGGGAGGGGTGGCCTTTCTCCTTTGTCTGTGGCTTCCCACTAAAGGATCTTACTTTTTTCTTTAATTTTACTGACTTGACATCCAGATCCCACCCCACAGCCTTCCCATGATCCCCTGGCCCTGTTTGAAATCATTCTCTATGTCCTAGGTGCTGTTTCTCCCCCAGACCCTCATGAGTTGTGAACTTTCTGAATCCAAGGTCTGTACTTCTCATATGCACCAGGGCACTAAGCTCCTTTCTGGAGCAGGATAGTGGATTGATAAATACTAGGCAATTCTCAGATGGGGGATGGGAGGGATCAGCTAGGAGCAAAGCCTATGAACTGGAAGAGGTTTCAGCCCCATCTTTAAGTAAGCTGGCAGAAGGACAGAATGGGTCTGATGAGGAGATTTCATTCCAACCTTCTATACCAAATGTATAGTATGGAGGCTGGAATGTGATCTTTCTGATCTATTGATATATTAGGGGTCAGAGTTCTCTCTTCTGTCTAGTCAGTCTATACCTGGCACATGGTGGTCAGCCTCTCTGAAGGGTAGTTAGCTTTCCGTTTCCGGGGACGGTCTACTGGAGAATAGTGGTTACTAGCTAGGGATAGTATGGATGGGCCTCCTACATTGCTGTAGATGTTCCTTAAGGACGCTGTTGCCTTTCTGTGATGTGCCCAGCCCAGATGGGTGGGTGAGTGATAGCTCCTACTGCTTCCCCCCACCCCATCCCTCAGTGCCACCTATCTCTGAACCCTGGAATCCTAGGGCTGCTGCTCACCTGTCCCAAGTCTGCAGCTGACTTCTACATTCCAGCTACACACTCCCATGACCCCTATCTGAGGCCTGGGACACAGGGGACAGCTACAGGGAGTGGTGTCAGGAAGAAGACAGAAGCCATCTTTCCACCACTCCCAATGCACAAGAGGGTAACTGTGCTCTGACCCCGCTGATTCTCACTCACAACAGATGTGAGTGAGAGGCCACTAGCAGATGCTCCTGTCTGGGTCAGGCAGATGGGTCTTCTTTTCTGTCTATTTCCCCTCTCAGTATCATCTCTAAATGTTGGTTGATACCTACATCCACACTATGAGATCATAAGACTTTGAACATCATTAAAATGCATGTCCCAGAAAGAAATTAATATTTTTGTCTTTTTTGACTCCTGAGTGTGCATAAGTATGTGTCAGTCTCCTGTTGAGGGGAGGGTCCTGAAAGCTGTAGCATCTTGCTGTAGGAGAGAAGAAGCAAGGGGAGGAGGAGAGCCCAGAAAGGAGTGGAGGGGGTACCCCCAAAAGAATGTTTTCCACTCCACATTCTGTGGTGGGTGAGCTGTATGCACCTGTTGCTCCCCCGGTCTCCACCCCTCCTCACACAGCAGCTCCCAAAAGGCCTTCAGTCTCCAAATGACACCCTCATCAATAAGCTTGCATTGCAAAACCACATTTTGACAACACATTTCCCAAATTTAGTCCCCTAATCCACTCCCAGAATATATTATGCTTTGCACCCAACAGATGGATTAAAAGCTTAAATCTTCTGCTTGTTCGGAAACTAACCAGAAACCAAAAATACAAACACTCACACCCCTGCAGGTGTGAGTGCAATGGTGGGGGGGAGGGGCGAAGCAGGGGTGTACATAAGGAGCAGGGATGGTGCACTTTGGGGAAGAGACAACTGCAGCAGACAGTACGGAGAGATCAGGGCATGCTCTGGGCTCTCATCCGGCTTGCGAAGGGCATGCAGCTGCTTTTTCTAGATCCCTGTCAGCTTCTCTGATGAAGGGCTCTATGAGGTCCAAGGCACAAGTCTGAATCCCTGAACATGGGGGCTATCAGGGGATCTCGGCCAAGCTCTCTTCTACATAAATGAGGAGATAGAGGCCTGAACTGGGGCACCAACCCCACAACCTGTCCCCCCAACCCCCCAGCACCAGATTCAGAACAAGATGCTGGACTCCAGCCCAGAGCTTGCTCTCCTCTGCCAGCTGCTTTTGGAGCATTGTGTGCTTCGAGGGTTTCCCTCTTTCTATTTTCTGGGGGTCCCAAGTTACCATCGTATGGGAGACCACATCTCATCTTCCTTTTTGCATAAAATCTTCTGAAATCTCTGTGAATAGAGATTATTTTGAAGGCCTCTGGGGGAAGTGGCTGCATGAGAACATGGGGTACTGGGGGACACTGATGGGGAATGCAAGGGAACACCCCAGGAACTGGGTCATTGGGGGAAGTAGAGAAGATCCCTGGGGTTCCATGAAAAATTTCAGAATCCTTTCCCCATTGTCTTATTTTCTCCTCATCATTGAAAAATGGCTCAGAATGCAATAAAAACAAGGTGTTCTAATTAAACAGATTTGTTTACATGTTGTGGCATGAAAAACTAATTCAATCTGATATACTGTACATTGCTGCTATACTTTTTCTCCTTTCCTTTATATAAAACTGCCCATTTAAAAAATAGTATTGTACTTAAGCATCTTAAATAGTGTCCTTGATTAAAAGAAGATGAGCAATTTTCTAGTTCCCACAGCTTTCAAAGGATGTGTCAATGGGGTAGGAAAGAGAGCAGTTGGGGGCTCCATGATATTCCTCTTGACATTTCTCCTGACAGTTCTGGCCATTTTATGACCAGAAACATGTATGATATTGCCAGACCGGAGCCTTAGGTGAGCTTTCTACTGTGACCAAAGCATAGAGGCCAAGGGGGCTGGGAGCAAGTGGTGGCCTGCTCTGGGGCCCCTGCACCTGGGAAGGAAGAGGGGCCATCAGCACAGGTTGGCAGTGGCCCCAGCACTCTCACACAGTCCCAAGTGTCCTGGGAAAAAGCCCACAGAGAGGAGTTGGTGTGGAGAAATAGAAGAATATTTGTAACATTGATGATTGTGATAACAAAAGCAACATTTTGTAGGAACAAGTGGGAGGATTTTAGTTATTATAAAGTAAACTTTCTATCAGTGAAGATCATCCAAGAGAGGACCCAGATGAACCTATGTCATCCCCCCTCTGGGGATGTCTGAGCAGAAGCCAGCCTACCAGCTTTCCAGGATTCTCTGGAAAGAGTCTTTATTTGGCCTGGCTAGTTTCTTCCCACTCCTAGATTCTCAGAGCTGGTAACAACCTGGCAGCTTTTGGAGAACAGGGACTCTGTCTTTCTAATCTTCAGTCCTGTGCCTTAGGCAGTACTGCGTGTGTGCGTGTGTGTGTGTGTGTGTGTGTGTGTGTGTATTTGTAGGTATGAATGTGAATTGGGAGCATCTGTTCTGGGCATGTTCCTTGTTTGTTCTGACCTCCTTTTGCCTTCATCCAAGCTGTTCCCTTCACCTGAGAAACCTTCCTCCATCCACTTATTCTGCTAAAATGAAACCAATCCTTTGAGCCACTCAGACCCACACTCCCCTTCTCTGTGTTTTCTGTGTGTTCATTTTTTACATTTGTGCCCAGTTCTCAGCCATGTTACTCAACCATTCCATGGTTCTACTTGGTTAATGCCTTTTGACACAGTCTTGTCCCCCAACTGTATTGTGCCTTCTTTTCCTGTCTTTTCAACAGCGCTGTGTGTTGTTCTGGAGAGTCATGAGTGGTAGTAAGGATATCTTCACTCCTCCCTCCCTCTTTCTTTCCCTCCCTGCTTCTTTCCTTCCTTTCTACTCTGTTCATTCTATGAGTGTCCAGTAGACATATCACCCGAAAGTTCCATGGCAACTCAAACATGAATGGGGTAGGATTTCCCTATGTTGTTACATGCTCCTGGAGAGTATCTGCCCTGAGTGTTAATTTGGGACTTGGAGAGAGAAAACCCTTGGATCTGAGGGGAAGGCAGCAGGCCTGCCAGAGCAACACACCTTCACCTTGTGGTCTAGCGATGTTACCTGTTTGCTTGGCTCCCTCCCTGCTGTTTTCTACCCTACTGCACCCTTCACCACCCAGACAGCCTCCCTCCATTAATAGAAATGTCTTGGATTAGTGTTCAAGATGAAAGTGGGGGAAAAGGCCTAGACTCTCTTTGAAGGTAGAATGGCTCCCCTGGACCTCAGTAGGCTGTATCTGCTCAGTGGGACAGTGATTTCACAAATAAAGGCCAGGAAGGGGAAAAGGTGCTCCCCCAGTTTACCTATAAGAACTCCTCTTCACACGTAGGATCTAGAGAGGGCTTCATGGCATCCCAGATTTTCATACCCAAGTATTTAATGGTTGTGCTGATTTATTTCTTCAAAAAGACTTACTGAGATCTTACTGTGTGATGGACACCATGCTGGATGTTCTGATGATCTATCCCATAATTCAGAACATTTGGTCTAGCCTAAAATCCCACTCTTTTCTACCAAGCCCAGCTAAGCTAGCATTCTCATCGTCCACCGCCTTCTACTGGTCTCACACCGGTATCCTGCCTGCAAACACTGGTTCTCTCAATGGGATGCTTTCTTTTCCTGACCTACTCAGACTCCATGTTCTGAAAACACTATTATAATGCTTGTATGTTTCTTGTCTCTCCCGCTGATCATGAACTCCTTAGAAGAAGGCCTGGTTATTTCTTTTTTTCTCATATCTCCTAGAACTTCTTAGAAAGTAGGTGCTCAAACAAGTGCCCGTTTACGGACAGATGAGTCATTACATTCACAAGGTCAGGGTGCTGGGACCTGGGCTTAGAGTTAAACTTCAAATTCAGAGAGAGGGTCCAAGCCTTTCTCTTTTCAGGGGGCTGTGCCACCTTGGCCAAGTCACTGCCCTTCCTAACTTGCCAGACAGAAATTATTGTACCAGTTCCTGTACTTCTCTAGATCTCACTTTCATTCTAAAAAAAAAAAAAAAAGTGGAATTATAGTAGTGATTTTGTGAGGATTCAGTAAAATCTCATATGACAAAGTGTCTCACTCTACTCATTTGAATTAAATCTGGAGATAAAATTAGGGGCCCAATACTGAAAACTTACAAGCTGATTTAAAAATATGGAAACTATGTATATTTACTACCATGGCTAATAGATATCATTTGTTGAGTACTATATAGAAGAGTTTTATAGATATCTTATTGAATTTTATGTAACAGGTACAAATAGCCCTATTTTACAGAGGAAGAGACTAGTCTTAAAGGTTAAAGAACTTGCAGGAAGTCATAGAGTGAGAAAGTAGCAGAGTCCAAATTTATACTCAGGGCTCTGCTCCGAGATTGGAGCTCCTGATCCTGGCTGTGTGTCTTGCCTCGATGGGGCTTAGGATGCCAAAGATGTCTCTGGGAATTCACCTGTCCCCTTTCACGTGTGTGGCAGACCTGCTTGTCCCATGCTATCTCCGAGAGCTAGGCTTCTACTCTGGAGCTTTCCTTCAGAGCCCTCAGGGCTGGAAGGTGTGGACAGCTGAGAGGAGGAGGGAGGAGGATTTCTTCCCTTGTTTATAGCCTCAGCCTCCAGTTGAACTCCTGGCTTTGTTCTAAATGCTAGGAGGGAATCCTGATAAAATCTCAGGGATGTAGACAGTCACCAGAAGGTCCGACCAGTGGTACATATACACGGCGGAAGGGACATGGTAGGATGTCCAGGGATTTTGAAAAGAGATTCATCAAGGTAGCTAGCCCGAATGTAAGAATGGCAGGAATTTTATAACAGGAGCTTGATTTTATTAGTAACAGATTGACTCTGACAAAACACAAATTCCTTGGTGACAGGCTGAGGCAGTGTAACATTTTGAGTATAACCTTGAGCATGGATCTTAGCCCCTGGTTGGTATTATTGGGGTCGGCAGACCCCAGAGCCAGAATAGACCATAAGACAAAGCTTGCTTTAGGCAAGAACTCATTTTTGTTGGAAGGTGGACTAGTATACACCAGAGGTTCAGGGATTGTTCAGACTCTGGACGAATTCTTCTGAGTTCAAAGTGACACCTGCTTAGATCTCAAGCAAAATTAGGTTACAGCAGAACCCAGTGTCCCAACCTTTTTGAATCTGGAAGAGCAACAGGGCATTAAGGAGAGGAGAGTGTGAAGCTGAAAGTAGAGACCAGGGTCTGGGACTCACAGCGGGGAGATGTAAGTCTGAATAGAGCACCTGGGACAGACTCTCACAGCACCCACAGAGGGCATGAAATGAGTCCGAGGGACGGTACAAGTCACCCTCTCCCCTGTGTTTAATGGATGCTGACCAGAAGCTGGACAGGGTTATAGCTACTCTGAGGCGTGCTCACAGACTGAATACCATTCTAGAGAACAGGAATCAGAATGAAGGCACAGGACTGTTTGAGATTCTCTGACTGAGGGAAGGGGAAGGGATAAGGAGGACAGACACATGCAGTCCCCACACAGTTGTCTGTATTCGCCACCTGCTAGTCTGGTGGTTAAGTTTGTAGCTCTGACATTAGACCACCCTTTTTCAAAGGTCACCAGCTAGTTGTGCTTATCTATTATTGCCTATGTGGTTATTAAGAAATAAACCATTATTCGACTGTGTGGGCTCAGCTGGGTGGTTCTTGGGTCTCCTTTGGTTGTTGACATATGGTGTCTGGCACTGGAGTCAACGGAAGGCTCAACTTGGCTGCGTGTCCAAGATGGAGGCTTTATCACTCACCTGGTACCTCAGTGGGGATGGCTATGGTAGCTAAGGCCTGTCTGAGCATCATCCTTTTCCGACCTAGCTCCTCTGTGTGGCAGGTTTGGACTTCCTTGCAGCATGTCAGTGTCAAGGTAGTTGGACTTCTCACTACTGGCTGGCCTCCCCAAAGGAAGTATTCTAGGTGGCTTGGACAGACACTGTAAGGCTTCTTGTGATCTAGCTGCCAGTGTCACACAGCAGCTCTTCTGCAGCACTCCTGCCGGTCAAAAGCAAGTCAGACCCAGCCTAGGTTTAAGAGGCTGCATCCACACAGTGGTGTGCACACCGATGGGGCCATTTTGAAGACTAGTTACCACATATCGTACCAGCTGTGTGAATAATAGACAAAATGTAGAACACTCCGAGCCTTGGATTCCTCAGCTGTGGACTGGGAAGCTATAATGCCTAACTTCCCAGGGTTGCTTACATATTAACATATACATGCCACAGGATTCCCATAGTGACCGGCACGACGGAGGGGTTCAAACACAGTTGGCGCTTATGCAGTGTCTTGGCTGAGCATTTGATTTTCTCTCTAGTATTTTAATACATCTGTGTCTTGTTGTCCCAGCCAGGCTGTAAGCTCTTTGAAGTCAAAGATTATCCTATAGCTTTCTTTTAAAATTTCTTTTAGTTACCCTCTATAAATACTGAAAGAAACTGAGAAGAAAAAAAGAGAGAAGAGAGCTGGGGACCCTGAAAACAAGCTTGGGCATCTTATAATTTTCTCTAGGCTCAGCATAGCACCCAAGCTCTTGGAGATCTGACCTTTGCCTTTTCTGGAAAAAAACTAATAAGTTATCCTAGATTGTAGAGGGGGCATTATTAATCTAGTTAATAGATTGCACTGTTTTTATGAGGACTTTAGCCCATTAATTGTTTCCATGCAAATGGAAGCTGTTAATTACAAATTAATCTTATCTTTTTGTTAAGGCAGGGCCATCAGTACCTCCACTTGGCAATACTTGTTGGCACTTGATATGAATCAATGCTTATACTTGAAAGTAATAAAACTGCATTTCTTTAAAGATAGTTAATAAATCAGATCTTCATTAATGCAGATAGGCCAGACCCCCTACTTGTCTAACTTAATGAGGTTCTAATTCATTACTGTGATTCATGTGTCCCCCCAGGGATGGTGGCCAGCAGGGCAGGGCACATAGTAGGCAGTTAATAAATTTTATATTTTCTGGGTTCTCCCACAGTGGGAGGCTGTCCACTAGTCTTTCTCTGGATCATGAAGCATCATTTAGGTCCTCACCAGCCTCTGTATCATTTTCCAGATGGTCCTATGGGACCTCAAAGTGGAAACATGACCTTCTAGCAAGGGCCAGAGCTGGGAGCTCCGTCTTCCTTAATTAAGAAAATAAGGGTGGGAGGCATCAGAAGCACTGTTGGGTTAGTGTGATGGTGTATTTAGCTGGTGTTTGGACTCTGTTTGTGGCTGAGGCAGTTGGATGGGGACTGTCTGCCCTCTTTGTGCCATCTACCTGAGCGTGGTGTATACGCAAACGGGCAAGGGGACCCAGATTTTTCCCTGGGACCCATTAGAGATCCATTTCCCAGTGATGGCTCTAAACCTTCTCTCAGTCTGTTTCTTTTCGTAGGCAGGTTTCCCTTTGTAGGTGAACTGGTTATTTCTCATCATATTTATTGCCAGCCTGGACTGGGCCTCCACCTACCTCCTTCCAGCTACTGGGATCTTAGGAGCCAAGCCCTGGCTTCCTTTGTTTAAGGAACAAGTGCAGGCCAGCAGGGGCCAGGGACTTACCATCCTTGCCCTTCCTTGCCCATCCCTCTCCATCCCACCCACCGGCCTGGCACTCCAGGGAGGGGTCCAACCAAATATGGGGTGGGGTCTGTAAAAGTGGGTGGGAAAAGGGAGACATGGCTTCTGTTTTAGATCTGGGGAGCCGGCAGCGTGATGAAACGCTTCCTTCCGTGCCGCTGAATTCATTTCTTTAAAGTTCCACTGTGCACAAAACCATTTGTTTCCACATTGTTTTTATTAAACAAGAAAGGCGAGCTTTATTACTGCGCAAATGAAAGCAGCCGGCAAAGACAGATACTTCCCAGATTCTTATTAATCTCCAAGAGTTATGGGGCCTCTGAAGTCCCACAGAAATTAACATACTCCACAGAATTCTCTAAGCAAGTCACCCGGTGCTGCTCCTCTCCCCTGCGGGCAGTGATCACTGCCCTGCCCCAGCCAGCCCGAGGAGGCTCTCTGGGCCTGTCCCGGGCTTCCACCCTCCCACACTCTCACATGGCACCCACCATTTCTTGGGCTGCATGTGTGCTAACCTCATGCTTCAGTGCACAATCCTGGATTGATTTGTACACCTATTCTGGGCATTGTCTGGAAATGTGGATTTAGGTGTCGTTCAATCCACTTCCATACACAATTAAATATGTATGGATTATTTACTATTGTAGTATGGGAGAGTCTTGACATCTGTGAGATTATATCCTGAGGCCTTTGTGAATCTCAAACGCATGAAAAACACAGTCATGTATAATTCTCTCTCTCTAGAAATGCAATACAGCGATCACTCATTCATTCTACAAATATTTACTCAGCACCGTCCATGAGTTGGCCAGAGTACTCTTTACCCTCAGATGGGGAGGCTGGGGTGTCATGGGAGAGTTTGAATGAAGGAATGACAGGATCTGTATTATGATTTTAAGTACAGTAGCCACTGTGTTAAGAACAGACCCTAGGGGTCAAAGACTAGAAGTAAGCCAACTCGTTCAGAGGATGTTGCAACAGCCCAAAGGAGAAGGGGTAGAATAGGGTAGGCAGGTAGTGGCAAGCAGAGGAATTCAAGACATATTAGGAAGACACAGATGACACCCATAGGGACTGCTGTTGCTCCTTCAGATTCCTCGTTGGGGTGAAGGGTGCCTGTGCACGGGGGAGAACTGCTGTGCTTGGGGGAGGGCGGATGCTGGACAGTCAGCTAGACTCCCTCACCAGGTGGACCACTCACCCGGCCTTACTGGCCCCTGAATGGAAATCAAATCCCAGCAAAATGCTGGATTCCTGTTATGTCCTAGGATGTTGGGGTCCTTTCAGGCTGTCAAAGATGGAGTAGTAGAATCTGTGAATGTGAGGGTCTGCTATACCTAAGATTTGGATAGCACATATTAATTTTAGCATTTTCAAGTTGGTTTTCCATTAAAGAAGTAAAGTAGCTCTAGGGCTGGTTTATAGGTGAGAAGCAAAGGCTTAGAGAATTTAGGTGAATTTTTTCAAAGTTACAAGATAATTAGGTCCCAGGTTAAAGCCTGGCTCTCCTGCATCCAAATGTAGCTTTTCCCATGGTTACGATGTGTGAACTTCTTTCTGTGACCCTGCCCTGCCCCATGTGGGCATTGGTGGGAAGGAAAAAGCAATGCCATGGGAGATCTGGTCCTTGTCCTAGAGGAGCCAAGAGTTTCTTTATAGGTAAGACTCACACACACACAAGTCTTAAGAAGGAATGTGTTCCAGAATGGCACCATTTAGAATTTAAAGCAGTGTTTGATCAGATGCCAGGGCTGGGGTTATGACTATAGGTACCCTGAGCCCTTAAGAAGTTCATCCCCATGGAATGTTCCATGACAGGGTGAGGGTTCCAAGGCAAAGTGTCTATAGAGTTAGGTTGTGTCTATATGTTTGCCAGTCAGTCAATGTAGTTTCACAATTTTTGCTCTCTCATCTCATGTTCTATCCTTCCCACCCAAACCCTTTGGCTCAAGGGAAGCCATTGGCCATAGATCATTCTCACAAGCTTGTTTCTGCTATAAGTACCTTTGATTTCTTTGGACCTGGTCCCCTTTGGAGGGAGGATCCATATGCTCACTGCCCCTTCCCAGAGAAGCACCAGCTCCACTGTCCTAAAAAGTCACCCTTTGCTAGAGTGAGTTTGAGTATTAAAAAAAAGGCTGGAAAA
The DNA here is from genome assembly GCA_004024625.1 of Mellivora capensis. Classification (NCBI taxonomy): domain Eukaryota; kingdom Metazoa; phylum Chordata; class Mammalia; order Carnivora; family Mustelidae; genus Mellivora; species Mellivora capensis. Next base: position 6,551 of record PISX010001332.1, on the reverse strand, counting down.
GCTCAAGTTGGGAATGGGACAGGAGTGTGAGGGGAGGAATAATTTGTTTCTTAAACACCTAGACTTGGGCATTTCTGGATGCTTGACAGAGGCCACTGCAGGGTGAAACCACAAATCAATTTCTATCATGGAAGAGTGACTGGATGGCACTTGTTCTCCTAAGGCAGGAGATAGAAGCCAATCCAGAGCATTGTGAGGACTCCCCAGAGGGGCTCTGAGAGATCCCACTTGTAAAGACGTGGGAGGATGCCAGGTCGCAGGTGAATTAGAAAGAGCCAGTCTGGCTCCTTCCAGGTGGAGCCCAGGAGTAGAAGGGGGCTTCTCATCCTGCCTGGTGCTGTTGTTTCCTTTGAAATGGTCCCCCTTGCTGGAGAGCACATCAGACCCTGAGCTCTGTGCAGTACAAATTGGAGTGGGAGTCAGGAAGTTTAGGACCTCTCTGTCCCTGTCCCTGGCACTCCAAATGAAGGTTGAGCAAATGCTAAGTTTCTAGTATCTCTCTGCTTCCCTCTGTCTGGGGGGCTGAAAAGAAATGAGGTGTGTGACCTGTAGGCACTTTGGCCCTGCAGTCTTAACCTTTGGCCCAAGGCATGGCTGTCCATCAATATATATATTATCCAGGATGAATGCTTGGAGGCCCCTTTCTCAGGCATTGTCACAGTATGGGAATGAGATTATCAGAGTCTTTCCAGGGGAACATCATGGAGGAAACTGGGGCCTGACGTGAAGGGAGGTTCCTGGCACAGGGTTCTGTTGGTGAGTGCAAGTCTGGGTGGGATACATGGTGTGTGTGTGTGTGTGTGTGTGTGTGTGTATGTGTGTGTGACATAGTGGCTGAAGCAGCATCTAGGATTCCTACGGGATCCCCAAACCAAGCAAGATTCTAGAGATCGTTTGAAGAGGGAGACCTCAGAGACCAGGTTCTCTCTTCCTACATTAAGCACATACCCAAGCCCTCCGAGTCTTGGGGCATGATCAATCTGTAGGTTAGTTGATTGCCCAGGAAGGACTATCTGACAGCGACATTTACATATGGGGCCCGACATTTTCCTTCTCAGTGATTCAATTCTTTTTCTCTTCATTTTTGCTTATTGTTATAGTCCCTCCTGTGCATTTAGATCCATGAATACAGGCAACCCAGCTAGTCATGCTGGCATTCTCTCTCTCTCAGTGCTAGTTGTTTCCCCAAGGCCCCTCTTCTCTTCCCTTTTCCTGTTCTCACACGAGGACACCACACCAGTGTGGTGCGGCCTGATTCAGCAGATGGGTCTCCTGAGAAGGACTCCCCTCTGCCTCAGCTATGCTCTGCTCCCCAGTGGTGATAGAATATGCATATGGGGTTCCAGCCCTGGAGCAGGAAGGAGAGGGCATTTGGAAAAGGCCAGAGTGATAGGGACTCATGCCTCATAGCAGAGACTGGAGAGAAATGTAGGCTCAGCTGGTCCTCCGGAGCCCCGTCTTGGTGCCGGCCCTACCTCTGTAACTTCTCCATGCACGGGACTGCTGAGAGGGAGACAGAGATGGGGATGGAGGTAGGGGTGGTCATAGCTAGAGAGGGGGAAGTAGGGAGGAGGAGGGGAAGGAGGAGGAGGAGAAGAAGATGGAGAAGGGCATGGGGAAGAAGGGGAAATGGAGGGGAAGGGAGAGGAGAGGGAAGAAGGCATCTGGAAAATGCTCTGAACCTAGAATCAGAACTTGTGGCTTGAAATCCAAATTCCATATGTACTAATTTTCAAAGAACTAGACAAATTGCTTCTCTCTCTGAGCTTGAATTCTTCCCTGTGGCATGAAGAATCATATATCCTGCCAATCCAGCAGATCAGTTGTGAAAATCAAATGAGATGATATATGTGGCATAGCGTTAAAGTCTGCTAATGTAAATAAATCCATGTGTGTATGTGCACACGCACATGTATGTGTGTGTGTGTCCCCCTGCCCCTGATCGACATGTCATTATTATCGTAGCACCGTCCTCTGCAGGTGCCACATTGACCTCTGCACCTTTGCCCTCGCCAGTTCCATCCGGGATAATCTTGCCATATCTAACCATTGCCATATGCATTGATCAGAACCATTTCTCCAGCATCTGCTAACTCCCCTGGCTGGGAGGGATTTCTTCATTGCCCACCTACCGCCCATACCTCCTTTCTCTGGACTGTGAGCCCTGTGATGAGAGAGAACTTCTCAGGAAGGGCTGCTCCCCAGCCCTGCCCCTGTCCTCCTGTCTAATCGTCCACTGGAATTGTGCAGTTTGAAATGTGAGCACGGGCAGGATTCTGTTATTGGCACATTTGGGATCTGTGGTATTTTTTTACACAATGCCCCATGGTGTGGGTGAGTATGTGTGCAAAGAGGGCAAAGACAGAGAGGTTTCTTGTTGGGCCAAGCTAGTAATGGATGGCACACGCAGGGCTGGGCAGTGCTTCCCACTTCTGTCCCGGCCTCCGATGGAGAGCGGGGCCTACAGGGCGGCTTCTGCCTTTGCTCCAGAGACAACAGCGGCAGATTGGAAGCCCAAAGCTGTCGTAGCAAGTCAGGCTATTTTGGGAGGTGTTTCTTGATGGTTTAAGAAATAGTGGCTAAGGAAACAGAAGGGAACACCATTTGCTGCCTTTCAGGGACCCCTGGCCATGGTGGAATGCCTCAGGTCCTGGGACAGCAACGTGGTGGTGGGGTACGTGTGGTGACATCATTACGTATTGGCTTTGCTTTGGTGTTTGCCCTACTGCACTCAAGCGAGGAGGGAGCTCAGCCTGGGCTGAGATCTGGGCCCGTCAGGAGCCCATCTACTCTGGACTAGTGGCTGCGCCCTCTGATCTTACCTCAAGCCCACCCTGGAACTTTCTCTAGTTAGTCTCTCTCTGTGTGTCTTGTATTCCCAAGCAGATTCTAACAGCCTTAAGGGTGGAGCCCATGAAATACTGTCCTGAAGCCTGTAGCCCTAGTGTATGTGAAGTCTTCTCTGGGGGCCCAGTGAACTGACACGCACACGGAAGGGCCATACTAGAACCATACAACACAAGTACTTGGCCAGGCGCCAAGGATTTTACACACATCACTGCATTCAATTCCCATAAGAGCTCTGTGTGGTACATACCCTGATGAGCCCCAATTTACAAATGAGGACAGGAAGGCAAAGGGAGGTGGAGTAACTTCATGAGGGTCACAGAGCTAAAGAACGAGAAAGCCAGGTGTGAACCCAGGTAACCCGGCTCCAGCATCTCTGCTGTTAAGCACTGAACCGGGCTTTCGTGCTGAGGCGCGTCAGTGTGCATGTGTATGTGTACATGGGCCCGTGCAGGGTGGAGGGCCTGTATTAGTGTGGTGGTGGGAGAAATTGGGAATGACAAGAAGGAAAGAAGCCATATAAGGGAGAAATCCTGGTGGGCTTTGAGGAAAAATCTTTTTTTCAAAGTGTGTGTCCCTCTAACAACTTAGCCAATTCCCACAAATAGGAATATTCCTAAAATAGACCATTTCTTCATATGCTATGTTTGCATCAACCTTGTCCCAGTCTTATTTTTAGAACTTTAAGTAATCCTTACTTTCTATTTGTTGTCTATGTTTTGAATTCTCTCAGAAAGTTCTTTCTGAGACTGCTCCTCTCTTTGGCCCACCGGAAGTGCCTGGGCACGCAGGCTGTGATGCTGAGGGCAGCAGGAAGGAACCCCGAATAACATGGCTGCTGTTAAGCCACTGTTAGCTTCCTTTCCATGCGAATTAACTGTGTGTACTCAGAGCTGTGAGAAATGTGGGAGCAGACCCTGTTCTCCTTTTATCTCCCATACCTCCCTGCACAGGGGTTGATATATGGTTGATATTTAATCCCCACTGTTTATCAATTATAAACGCACAACCAGAAGCAATGGCCTCTGCTTGGAGCCATCTCCAAGTTGGATTTGGCTCATGGGCAAGGGTTAGGTTTGCTCAGGGATCAGCCTTGGTGGACTCCAGAGTTAACTTCTCAGCTTAAGCTTTCTGTGGACTCAACCTCATCGAGGATGATGGCATTTCCAAAAAAGAAATGTTCTTTTGGCCTATTGCATTTGTTATCAGACATTCTATCGCTTGCAACACCAAGATGAGACATGTTTTCTCAGCTGGAGGGATGTTGTCTTAGGGGAGAAGTTTCATATAATAAAAGTTCAGGAAACACAGGGATATGATTTAGAAGCGATTCACTAGGTCAGAGACACTGTTAAATCAGAAATGTGGCAAGGGGAGAGGAGAGAAATCTGGAACTGTTAGTTATTTTGTCTACAAATCAAGGCAGGGTAAACTTCCTCACTTTTAACTTCCATTGAAACAATGATCATAAACAATGTGCAATGCTAAAAACTAATTAAATAGCTACCCTAAATCAACAAAAAAGGGTAAATTGAATTTTAAGCTACATTTGCTCCTGTAAGATGTGTGTGGGGCAATGTGAGGGGAAGTGTGCTTCTCCTTGTTTGGGGCCTGTCCCAGTGCTGACAATTCTAGGACGGGCTTGGCTGATAGTGAGTGGATAAGCCTGTTTCCACGATCTCAGCTGGCTTTAGATCTGACTGAGCAGCCTCCTGGGTGTCCCATCATCATCTTGCATTCCTGAAAGCCATTTGTCCAACTAAAAAGTTCTTTTTTTTCCTGCTTAGCTAAATTCTACTCATCCTTATAATGCTGTCTGCTCTTTTGTCCAGTTTCGTCCAGTCCAACATTAAGGGACAGATATTTCAATGACTATACCACTTACTGAGCACTGGTTACACCCAGCTTCATGAAAGATATTCATCCCAGTCTTACCATTCTTATCAGATTCCTTGTCCGCCCCTCCCCCGTCTACTCCCTGCACCCCATGCTAATCAGGAAGGGCTAGGCTATGCAGAAACAAAAGATTCCCAAATGCCAGTGGTTCAGCGCTACAAAGTTTCACACTCTTGTTCAAGGATCCAAGCCAAATGGGTCTCCTCCATCCAGTAACTGTGCTCCAGAGCACAAAGCCTCCTTGGTCACCATCACAGGAGTAGATAGCATTTTCCATGGACTCATCCTGGATATGAAACGTATCATTCCTGCTCACATTTCATTGGCCAGTTAGTCACACAGCCACGCATCTGCAAGACAGTTGGAAAGCACAGGTTTCCAAGTGTCTGGAAGGGGAGAAGAACTGGATATTGGGGGGACACTATGATGCTGACCGCATCCCCAATTACACAATACCTTTGTAAGAGAAGATTGGATATCTTGTGTTTCTTAGTATCTCCCATGATGTTTTAGATCAAATAGGCTCTCAATAGGTGTTTGCTGAATAAGTGACATCATCAGTTACCCTTAATGAAGCATTTGTGACAAGATTTAGGCTAGGCATGAGCGGAGTGGAGTAAAGACTCGTAATTTAGGTCTGGCTCATGGTAGATCATTCATCCACCCAACAAATACCTATTGTGTGCCTAATCTGTTCCAGGCATTGTTCCAAGCATTTGTGGACAGCATACTGAACATCGTCCTTCCAGAATTTCCATTCTGGAGAAGGAAACAGATAACAAGCAGTAATATAACAAATCAGGAAACTAAATAGTATGATAGAATGTCATGTGCTGTGGGAATAGAAGAAAAACAGAATTCAGTAAGGGATATAGAGATGGTGGGGGTTGGGAGGAAGGCATGTTTCAGTAGCGGGGTCAGGGCAGGCTTCACTGAAATGACGTTGGAAAATAGGTGAGGCAGTGAGCCATAGCAAGTCTTTGGGGGGAAAGCATCCTGGAGGAGGGAACACTCTTTGCTAAAGCCTTTGAGATGTGGCATATTTGAAGAATAGCATGGCTGGAGTGAGACTGTGATCCAGGGAAGATGAGTTTAGAAAGGAGATGGGGACCACAGCATGAGGGCTTATAGGCCATTGAAAGACTTCTTTTTGCCCTGAGTGAAATGGGAAGTCCCATTGAAGAGTTTTGGTGCTAATACATATACGTATAATACACATGTGTGATACATATACATATATTTGAACCCAAAGAGGAAAATTTAGATTATTGTCTCATTTACATACAAAGATACATTTCTTGGCCCTTCTTATAATGCCTTGTGTTTGTCATTTCAGAGAACTTTCTCATGGACTGTATTGTAAAACAACAATTATAATATAGAAGGGGTTCCTACTACTCTCATCTCCCCTCTTGTATGTCCCCTTTATGGGGGACACTGGGGCAGGGTCTAGATGGAAATTGTGCCTAGAATCCCATGGCCCAGCTTCCCAAGGGATGGGCCTTTGGGGGATTGGATTCTCTCTTTCCAGCCTCCCAAGCAGTCATACCACCAGGTCTTAGAGAAAGAAACTTAATCAACAGAGTCAAATGGGTGGTGGGATGAGTTCCACATAATTCCCACTCTCATCGAATCTAAGCATCTCTTAATAAAACTCACAGTTGTTGTGGGGAAGGGATATGGGACTCCAGGGTCTCCAGCCCGCTGAGCCACCACCTGCTCCCGGCAGGCGCTGCACCGTTAATCCCCGGAGCATCATTGCTTCTTTCCCAGCCTGCTTTCCCTTCCAGGAAGAAAACAACCACTGG
>PISX010001331.1:9804-201656 GCA_004024625.1 Mellivora capensis | reverse complement strand
ATGAAAAAATGTTCCTCATCACTAGCCATCAGGGAGATTCAAATTAAAACCACATTGAGATACCATCTCACACCAGTTAGAATGGCCAAAATTAGCAAGACAGGAAACAACGTGTGTTGGAGAGGATGTGGAGAAAGGGGAACCCTCTTACACTGTTGGTGGGAATGCAAGTTGGTGCAGCCACTCTGGAGAACAGTGTAGAGATTCCTCAAGAAGTTAAAAATAGAGTTTCCCTATGATCCTGCAATTGCACTACTGGGTATTTACCCCAACGATACAGATGTGGTGAAAAGAAGGGCCATCTGTACCCCAATGTTTATATCAGCAATGGCCACGGTCGCCAAACTGTGGAAAGAACCAAGATGCCCTTCCATGGACGAATGGATAAGGAAGATGTGGTCCATATACACTATGGAGTATTATGCCTCCATCAGAAAGGATGAGTACCCAACTTTTGTAGCACCATGGACGGGACTGGAAGAGATTATGCTGAGTGAAATAAGTCAAGCAAAGAGAGTCAATTATCATATGGTTTCACTTATTTGCGGAGCATAACAAATAACACAGAGGACATGGGGAGATGGAGAGGAGAAGGGAGTTGAGGGAAATTGGAAGGGGAGATGAACCATGAGAGACTATGGACTCTGAAAACAACCTGAGGGTTTTGAATGGGCGGGGGGGTGGGTGGGAGGTTGGGGGAGCCTGGTGGTGCGTTTTAGGGAGGGCACGCATTGCATGGAGCACTGGGTGTGGTGCAAAAACAATGAATACTGTTATGCTGAAAAGAAATAAAAATAAATTAAAAAAAAAGAAATGCACTGTTTTTTTCTATTTTGTCAGTTGATTTTTACTGTGGCTGTCATTTGTCCTAGAGAAAAATAGTTACTTGATAAATCGCCAAAAGTGGATGAACATGGCAAGGCCAATTACTGTCTTCCAGATTATATATTTTGTATTTGATTGAAGACTTTTTCTTAATTTGGGGAATTTTGACTAATTTTCACAGCTTGAAAATGCACATTCTTTGCTCACTTAGTTTATCAATTTTCTTAGAGGAACCAATACTCAAAGTACTAGTAAAACCTGAAGCCCAGGGGCATCTGGGTGGCTCAGTGGGTTAAGCCTCTGCCTTCGTCTCAGGTCATGATCCCAGGGTCCTGGGATCAAGCCCCTGCATTGGGCTCTCTGCTCAACAGGGAGCCTGATTCCGCCTTTCTCTCTGCCTACTTGTGATCTCTGTCTGTTAAATAAATTAAACAAACAAACAAAAAAAAAAAAGCTGAATCCCAGTCAATAGGTTCTGACATGAACCTGAAATGCCTTGGTCACCTGGAGAAAAGGAATACTCTCATTTCTGAAACAAGGTCTCTCTGTTTCCTAAAACAAATTTCCAAAAATGGGCATTTCAAAGACATGCTCCTTTTTTCTTTCATTTCAGTAGTAAGCAGGTGCCATTTTAGAAAACATAAGTAGACCCAGAATTTCTGATTCCTTCCAATTTAGCTAATAGATAAAATTTCTTATTGCTGATTTTGTGCTAAGGTTGAACCCTTTCTCTTTAAGTTTCTGGCAACACTGCTTTCTAGAAATTCTGGTATCAGTATGTGATCGGGGTGCATGGGTGGCTTAATCGGTTGGCCATCTGCCTTTGGCTCAGGTCATGATCCTGGGGTCCTGGGATCGAGCCCCACATTGGGTGCTTTGCTCAGTGGTGAGCCTGCTTCTCCCTCTTCCTCTGCCCCTTCCCCTATTCTTGCTCGCTCTCTCTCTCTGTGACAGATAAATAAATCTTTTTTTTTTAAAGGAAATACGTAATCAGATCTCTCTTATTAGTAAGGGAAATAAACACACTGAATTTAATGGGTACCGAATAAACCCAAGTTGTCATGTGCAAATGTCAGGAGCTTTTCTGAAGGGACACTGTACCCAGTAAAGAAATGTTTTCTATTCTTTTTTTTTAAGATTTTATTTATTTACTTGACAGAGAGAGATCACAAGTAGGCAGAGAGGCAGGCAGAGAGAGAGGAGGAAGCAGGCTCCCTGCTGAGCAGAGAGCCCAATGCAGGCCTAGATCCCAGGACCCTGAGATCATGACCTGAGTCAAAGGCAGAGGCTTTAACCCACTGAGCCACCCAAGCACCCCAAGAAATGTTTTCTTAATCACCTAACTAAAAGGACAAGGAAAAGATTACTGGGACTGATTGAAAAGTCATTTGTGCTTGAATTTGTGGATTTATTTTACTTCAAAAATTGGCCTAGTTTTTAAATTGTTTGGAGGATTATGAAATAAAAAATATCTATAATACAGCCACATTGGTGAATTACGTTGGCAGCCGACCAAACCAAGAAATTTCAAGGAACGGATGGTTATGACATATTAAAATGAATAGAATTTCTTGCTCTCACTAACAAAGGAAATAGAGTTTCTAAAAGGAGGGTACTTATATTTCAAATAAGATTTCATTTTTAATAGAAGATGAGTTTATTAGTGAGGGGGAGATGAACCATGAGACACTGTGGACTCTGAGAACCAAACTGAGGGTTTTGGAGGGGAGGAGGGTTGGGGGTTGGATGAGCCAGTTGATGGGTATTAAGGAGAGCACATATTGCATGGAGCACTGGGTGTGGTGCAGAAACAATGAATCTTGAAACACTGAAAAAATAAATAAAATAAAATAAAGAAATTACAAAACAAGGTCTCTGAGAGGGTTAAGTAAATCTGCATTTGATATACAATTACAATTTTATAATCAGTCCCTTGAGAGGAAATAAAGCACAAAAACTGGTTTGTTGGAGAAAAGAATGTAATACAGTAAATGTCAAATATTTCTTATTTTGATACCAGGCAAAAATGTTTTTCTGTAAGTCATATTGGTGTATCTACAGAAGCAATGCCTTGGATTTCTACAACGAACCAGAAAATAATTTCACAAAGACATAGACAACCACATTTTCAGGTTCTAAAAATTTATCTTTCTGGACAATGAGGTATTTGAGGATTTTAAAAAAAGGGAGGGTTTTTTATCAATTAAATGACCACAATTATTAACATCAAATTTGAAATGACGTTGGAAATTTGAGCGTGTTACCTCCTTCATCCCTGTCAGATGGAGAAAACACATTCATTCCTTCTGTATCTCATCTCATCTGGGAGATCACAAACCACTGAATGACCAGCACAGTCCACAGTCCCCATTTAAGATTATTCCATAAAGCAAGCCCCCTCTGGATGTCCCGCTGGCAGATTCTAGCCATTTACTTGTTCACTGTTCTGCACATGAGATTAGAATTAAGGCCATTTCATAGAAAGACTCACTCAGTGACTGGGGAGAGAGGGAATGAACAGTGGATAGGGAATAAAAGAGCAACGGAGAAGGAAGCCATTTTTTTGTTTGTTTGTTTGTCTTAAGATTTTATTTATTTATTTGAGAGAGAGCAGGAGAAGGTGGAGGGTCAGAAGGAGAAGCAGGCTGCCTGCTGAGCGGGAAACCTGACACAGGACTGGATCCTGGGACTCCGGGATCATGACCTGAGCAGAAGGCACACACTTAACCAGCTGAGCCACCCAGGTGCTCTAAAAAGCAGGGGCAGACACTTTGCGTCTACAGCCCCCAGTGCTTGCCTGAGAAGGACAGAATTGATCTCAACAGAACATCAACAACATCCCATGCCACCACCTATTCATAAACCCTAGCCCCTTCTGTCAGGGTTGGACCAGAGGGCAAGGGAACATTTTGCTAAATTTGGGCACTTCCTCTTTTCACAGGAGGCAAGAAATAGAACCCTATTCCTCTTGGAAAAGTCCCCTGACCCAGGCTAAGGAAAGGATGTGCATTTTCCCGTGGGACCTGATTCAACTTCTCCATCTGAGCACACTTCTCTCCATTCAGTTCCCTTCCTCCCCCATCTCACCTTTCCATCCCTTCTCCCTCCCTCCTGACCTCCCTTCTTGGCTCCCTTCTTAAAGAAATGATCTGCCTTCAGCTCCATAGCAAACAGAAACAATATTTTCTTTGCTTAATAAAGAGGAAGCAGGTAATTGTTTCCCCACCCATTTACCTTAACGGGTCCTCTTGTAAATTTTAGAGGCCCAATTTGCCCCAAAATTTGTAGGGCAAGATCCAGAGCCCACTAGCTCCTAGGACTGTAAACCCATCTCTCCTCAGAGAGGCACCAAGTCTCTCACAAGGTACACAGGATACGAGACAATCACAAAATGAGTCTTCTTGTATCTTGAGGAGATACGTGTAAATTCTGTTCTACATTACTGCAGAAGTCTGTGTGAAATCCTGGCCGGATTCTGTTCTCTATTTTCTACTACTAGCTTCCATGTAGATCTGCTAATGCCTACTTGATAATAAGATGTGTTCTTTCTCGGGGCGCCTGGGTGGCTCAGAGGGTTAAGCCTCTGCCTTCGTCTCACGTCATGATCTCAGGGTCCCGGGATCGGATCGAGCCCCCTGTGGGGCTCTCTGCTCAGCAGGGAGCCTGCTTCTCCCTCTCTCTGCCTACTTGTAATTTCTGTCAAATAAATAAATAAAATCTTTAAAAAAAAAAAAAGATGTGTTCTTTCTCCCTCCTACATTGGTGTGGACATTGCATTTCTCCAATCCTTCCTTCTTTTCGCCTTCTTTCTTACCATTTTTCTTTCTTTTCACAAATATTGAGAAAGTACAGAGAGCACTAGAGTAAATGCAAAAAGACATTGGGAGCATGACAGCCTGAACTAAAAGGCAAAAATGAGACAGTCTTATTTGTTCCAGAATCTTTAACTTCTGCTTCAAGATTTTAAAATATAGGCTTTATTTTTCTTGCTTTCTTGGTTAGCTTTTAATTACTTTTTTTTCTTGTGACCACCTATTTATTATTTATTCAGGATGTGTTTGTGTGTGTGTTGGCCGCCTACGTTATTTCTAGTTCTGGTTGCAAAAATCGTGACAAAGTATCTGTTAATTCCGTTGTTTTTACATGATTCATGGTGTGTGGTCCAACATTAATGATGCATGAAGCTTCTAAATACCTGAGCTTGAAAGGGGAAGGATTCAATGTTCTTTAAGAAATTGAACCTTTAACTGCCATTAATCAACTAAGTCTATGTGCTTCCCTTGAGTGCAAGCTTGAGTAGTCTTCCTCCTTTCTTCTTTTTAGATGATAAGCAAAACTAAATCTTTCTGGAAAGCAAGATAATAGAAATAAATTTAAATGTTTACAGCTTTATTACAAAAATTAGAATATTCACTGCATTCGACTCCTGTTTGAAGTTAACCAACTCACTTTGAAATTAACCAAGACTATCACCTATATATCGACCAAGATGACCTTAATGTTCCCCTCTGCTTAAACTTTGGATAGGTTCCTTCTTAATTAAAGGCCCTGATCTCTGTTTTTTAGAGGATTTATTTTAGAAAACTTACAATTAAAAATCTTTCCTCTGTCCTTTGAGATGTAAATCTTGCCCCAGCTTTTTTTTTTTTTTTTTGCTCAGGAGTCTCTTTCTCAGGAACCTGGGAGCCATCCCTTTGAAAGGCAGTCATCAAGAAAGGTAGAGCCCCTGTCTTCCATCTCTGTGAGAGAACAGGATCCTAACTTTCACAGGTGCCCTTGGCAAGTACAGACAGTCTAATCACTAACCAGCCTGATAAAGTCCTTCACTACTTTTTTCACTAGCTCAACCCAGGGCTTAAAAATTCTTCTGCCTTTGTTTCAATGGAGTTTTACATTACATTTTAAGTATAAAATGGAGTTTATACATATTTTATACATATGAAGTTTATATGTCTTATGCATATTTATACACATATACATATGTAGACACATATATTTTATGCATATATAAACATATAGTATACATATTTATGTGCACACACACACATATCTAAATTTAGTAACACCAGAGTCACATCCTACAGTGGAAGCAGATAGAGCAGATGCCAACTATTCTATTTTTGAAATAACACTGCACTCTTCACTGGCCCCTTTCTATCCCAACACATGAATACACACACACACACACACACACACACACACACACACCCCAAATGTGAGAGCCTGTGAAGTTTTGGAGCAGAGTTATCCCCAGTCTTTCCTGTCCTCTGTGAGCAAGGCGAAGCTGATCTCTCTGGAGAAGGGTGGTGAGGCTCACCCATCTCCAAGCTCCAGGGAAGATTCTTGCTGCATTGCATTCAGGTCAGGACTCTCAGTCCCCTCATGTGGACTGACACTGTTGTCAATAGGACCAGTATACACTGTTCTGATGAACCTGGAGGTAGGCACAGGACCCCAGTTCTTACAACTGCATTCCTGGGGACGATGGTGAGTAGACTACTCATTTAGACCATAAGCCAACAGGTGACAAGAGATTGTCCTTCTTTGAATTTCTCCTGTAGCTATATCTATTCTGTCAATCTGACTCTTCAACCTTACACTCCACACCCATACATGCTTCATTAAAACTTACAAGGACTTTCTGATATAGCTCACGGGAAAACAAATGAAAAGCTTCTCTGCCTTATGTCACTCAAGTTGCTGGTAAGATAGCTTGCTTGAGGTGTAACACAAAAATATGAAGAATATAAATACATATGGATGAAAATCTATAGCATGTATTATGTGCCTATTATATCGTGGCACTGCATAATCCTAGTCTCATACAATAGCAGCCATCCAACTTGGGTGCTGTTATCCCTGTTTTGCAGGATGTTAATCTGAGCTAGAGATTCAGAAGCAAATTGGTCAGTTAAGGAGCCACAGCCTGTAAACATATGAGCTGAAATTCAAACACAGGCCTAGTCTGGGCACAGATCTTAAGCTCTTTCTTAAGTATCAAGAGATTCAGATATTCATTGCTAAGAATTAGCACATGGTGACAAGAGGAAAAAAAAACTCTAATCCCCAAAGTGGCAGGTGTAATAAAAAAGGAAAACCCTAGGAATCAGAATGCCTTCCAAGTTAGTTGTGTGACCTTGAGCAAATTCTCTAGTTATTTAGATTAGCAACTTCCCTCTCCATGAATAAGAAATTAGGGGAGCTGGTGATCTTATAGATCCTGTAGAAATTAAAAATTATATAGTTCTTTCTGAATGCTAATCACTCTAATATACTTCCTGGAAACATGCATTTGAAAAGAAGGTTTACTGCTATTTCCTCTGGTGATTTCTAAAGATCTACAACCCAATGTTGTATAAGAATAAAGTTAGGAAACTTGTAAAAAGAATAATATCTTTCCATGTGATCTTTAAAAAAAAAAAAAAGCTTCAAAGTCCTTAAGCCTCGCTTCATTCATCCATGTTGTGGAGATGAAAATAACAAATGCTATTCACCTCAAGTTTTGTTGCAGAAAGCCTGTCTCTTTCTTCTCCCTGCCACACACTCTGAGTGCCTGGGCATGAATTGGAGACGTGCTTTTCCTTGCTCTCCAGCCAACCTGATGTACAACGGGAGAGAGAAAAATCCATAAATCCCAATATCTAGCTCACAATTTGCCTTCCATGTGCAAGGTTGAAAAGTTTTTTCAAGGATGAAAAGTTTTTGTGTCCACATTCCCCAGGGCTCTAAGGAACCAAGAACCCTGACAAGGATGGCTGGAAATGGAGGCAATGAATAGGGTCAATGTAAGTTTGGCAGGCAAAGGGAAACTACCTTAGCTTACACATATTAAGCTGTTTCCAAAGCAGGTCTGCTTTGGGGAGAGGAAGATGAAAGGAAGTTGGCCAATCCCAACAGGCTACCATCATCATTCAGATACACCAGGGATCACGTCGAAACCATTCTTCCAGCTCCAATTAAACTGATGCTTACTGAATGTCAGTGAAATGTACAATGATTTTTGCAGTTGCCAGTAGAACTTAAGTAAAAAAAGCAAAGAGGCTCAGATTTCCTTTTCATTACCGATTAACGTCATCCCCAATAAAATCGCACCATCCATTGACTCCATTACAAAATTAAGAGAAACTTTACCTTTTATCTTTACTAATTGCCAAATTTATCTCTACCTATGAACTTAAATATTAATGTGGTTCATAATTTTTCCACACTTCTACAAATCAGTCAAAAGCATCCTAAAGGTGAGAGATGAGATCTCTAAATTTCTCAAACAGTTTTTCTTATATTACAAATATATTCTAATTCCAATATACATAATTTATTATATACATGTATTACATACATATAACATATGTAAACAACAGGGAAAGAAACAATATGAAAGAGAAAGGGAGCTGCTGTGCACAAGCCAATTACAATATAGTCTGCAGTCCAGTGGTTTGCATGTTGTATAAAAATATATTCTTGGGGCACCTGGGTGGCTCAGTGGGTTAAGCCTCTGCCTTAGGCTCAGGTCATGATCTTAGGATCTTGGGATCAAGGCAGCATCGGGCTCTCTGCTCAGCAGGGAGCCTGCTTCCTCCTCGTGGTCTCTCTGTCAAATAAATCAATAAAATATTTTTTTAAAAAAAGACTCTTCCTTTAAACACACACACACATACACACACACACACACACACACATATATATATGTATATATATATATACATATATATATATATTCTTTCTTATCCTGGTATGCAAGAGATGAGACAGCAATCACAAGTTTGAAATTCTCATTAGATGAATTTACTTGGCCTTTGGCAAGGAGTACTTAATTTGTAAGGAAAACAATCTTTTCTGTTGCAGGACTTAAGGACTGAGTTTTACCGACAACCGCTTCTTTCAAACTGCAGTTATGAATTTTAGCTGAACTTCAACAAATCTAAAGGTCATTCCACTAACATACTCTTTGGGCTGGCCTTGACCTCTAGATTTTTAATTTCGGT
The DNA here is from genome assembly GCA_004024625.1 of Mellivora capensis. Taxonomy (NCBI): domain Eukaryota; kingdom Metazoa; phylum Chordata; class Mammalia; order Carnivora; family Mustelidae; genus Mellivora; species Mellivora capensis. The sequence goes on along the minus strand of PISX010001331.1, from coordinate 192,846 downwards.
TGAACCATACTTGAACTGTTCTGACATACTTATTACAAAATATACTACAGTCTCTATCAAAAAAGGGAAACTCCTGCAAATCAATCTAGGCAAGTAATATTAAAGGAAATACAAAAAGCCTCTACCAATTCTTAAGTTTAAAAGTACAAACCTATTAAAAAAAAATCTAGGGATACAGCACATCCTTAAGTAACTAATGCAACTGGAGTTTAAAATGACAATGTTTCAGGGGCGCCTGGGTGGCTCAGTGGGTTAAAGCCTCTGCCTTCAGCTCAGGTCATGATCCCAGGGTCCTGGGATGGAGCCCCGCATTGGGCTCTCTGCTCAGCAGGGAGCCTGCTTCCTCCTCTCTCTCTGCCTGTCTCTCTGCCTACTTGTGATCTCTGTCAATAAATAAATAAAATTTTTTTAAAAAATGACAATGTTTCATAACTAGGACTTATTGTGGTGATCATTTGACAATGCATCTAAATGTTGAATCACCGTGTTGTACAACTGAAGCTAATATGACAGTGTATCTTAGGGTATTTCAATTAAAAAAATCAATAAAACACAATGGTAATCTTTCTACCTTGGATTTGGCTAAGGCCCCAAAGGCTGAGAACAACAGTGCAGGTGCCAAGTACCTGTATATTGTAAGGTGGGATGTTAATTCAACAATGCTAGAGCTAGAGCATAAGAAATACATTTCTTGGATCCTACAAGATCAGCCTCTTCACCAAGAGAGAGGAAGGAAGGAAGGGGGTGGGGAAGGAAACAAGGGAACGAGGAAGGGAGGAAAAGAAAAGAAAAGAAAAGAAAAGAAAAGAAAAGAAAAGAAAAGAAAAGAAAAGAAAAGAAAAGAAAGAAAAAGAAAGTGAAGATGGAACAGTCAGAGAGGATTTCCTTGGAGAACCTTGTCAGTGAGCTAGAACTTTCCCATGGAAGCAGAAAGACAAATCTTCCTCCTGCAACAATCTAAATGAAGGGGGCCTCTCAAAGACTCTATATACATCTTCAATAATTTAATTGACACAGAGGACCAGTATTTGATACACACTCAAGAAATTTAAATCTACCTGGGTGGCTCAGGTTAAAGCCTCTACTTTAGGCTCGGGTCATGATCCCAAGGTCCTAGGATCGAGCCCTGCATCCGGCTCTCTGCTTTGTGGGGAGCCTGCTTCCTCCCCCCTCCCCTGCCTGCCTCTCTGCCTACTTGTGATCTTTGTCTGTCAAATAAATAAATAAAATCTTAAAAAAAAAAAAAGAAGAAGTTTAAATCTAAGAAGCTCTGCCTTCCAGGCAGAACAATAAAGTTGGAGGAGAGGGGGTTTGATGGCAGAATTTATTTCAAATATATCAGTAATTGAATTAAATGTGGTTTCAGATGATATCCCAGTTAAAAAAAATCAAAGATTGTCAGAGTGTATAAAAATGCTTTCTGATACATGTAAAATGTAGAGAAAAACTGAAACTAAAAAAGATAGAGTAAGATATACCATACAAATATTTACCAAAGTTATTAATTTCAAACAAATATACTTTAAGGCAATAAAATTTGTTTGAAATAAAAAGGTTAACTCACAGTAATGATATCATAATTTAAAATTCTTCCCATTGAATAACACAGTCTCAAAACATTTAAGGAAAATCTGAAAAAAAAACCTACAAAAAATACACAGATACAAACACAGTAAAAAGATGCATTTCATTCAGTAATTGATAGAACAAAAAGACAAGAAGGATCTTGAGTTCTCACCCTGAATATAAGGGCTGACATTAGAACCACTTACTATTCTGAATAACAGTTTTTTAAAGGGGTATTTTTATGATCTTAATACATTAAACAGACAACAGGCTGGAATCTATTCCTCCAGCAGCTTTCCAAAGGCTCGGGTACACCATCACATCCCACAGTAAATCTAAGGCCCTACACATGCTCATTATATCTTAAAAAGATAACTATTTAGATAAGATGAACATATATATATAATCTTATTTTGCCAACCAGAGAAGTAATCTTTTCCCAATATTTCCCCCATGCATGACAGAGTTAGAAGCAGTCCAGCAAGTCAAACAAATGACCATGGGGGGAACAATTTATCAGAGGAAACTCTAAAAAGAAGAGCAGTATTTGTCCTTATTTAGTTATGCATTTACAAGAGGTTACAGAGTACGTGGAGAAAGGCAGTATTTCACCAACTTTTGATACCCTACCAGTATCTGTAGTGAGTGTCTAGAGAAACAAGTACTCTCAACCATGGTTAGGAATACAGCCTGCTTGGAGGAGCTGTGGCTATTTCAGACCCTTTCTTGGTAGATGCATTACCATTTATCACCATCCACTTCTTTCTCCTGGAGGAAAATTATTCCTCCTTTTGCCCTTGAGATCAGTAACAGCCATGGGACTTACTTTGCACCATGAAACATGAGCAGAGATGACTTGTGTCATTTCTGAGCTTTAAGAGCAAATGCAAACTCTAGTCAGTTCTCATGATTCAAATTAGTTATGTTCTATAAAGCTTACAAATAAAAAAGTAGCAAATACTAACTTATGGTTCCTAAGAGAAATACAGGGTTATGTTCCTTTGAGCCTCTGGTCACATCACATTTTTTTGTCAACCTGTCAGTACAAATTTTGGTCATATCTCATGAACCCACAAATGTAACCATACTTTCCATAACTTTGGAAATGGCTGTATGGCTTGGATATGTACACTATAGCTATTACTGAACCCTGTCTGGAGCAGCATCAGGTACAGATGGGCAAATTTCCCCTTCCCCTCCCCAGATGTACTGTATTATTGACTTATGAATACTGAACTCACAGCCAACAGCCGCACCATTCATGCCTGAATAAAGCTTCTCTAACACACATTATTTTCTCTATAGTGCACATCACAGACTCCTTGTGCTTTAGGAGAAAGCACTTTAGCACCATGCTTGGGGAGATTTTAAGCAGCAAAATCACTAACAAAATAGGGAAAAATGTGAAAAAGTGTCATTAAAGGTGCCACAACAAATCCACTTGTTTTATAATCTGTGAGCTGAAACAAGAAGGCAGAGGGTTACCTTGTTTAACCTCAGTTGGAAAAATGTACATGGGATAACTGAAATATTTCCCCATTCTGTGCATTCTGTGAAATGCCCATTCTGTGAAAGACCACAGCAGCTCCGTGAGCACTGGCTTGGGAGCTCCAGGTACACTTTAGCAAGAAGGTGAATTTTCAAATAAAGAATCCAGAAGTGAGGATCAACTCTATACCTTAATCTTGACTGGTGATGTCCCAATACTGGCTGTTCCACTACTCTGGGCAGTACAGGGACCTCCAGTGACTATGGATGAACATGTTTCATGAGTCAAAATTAAACTCTTATGCTTTAAGTCTTCTTTGGGACTGATGGTTACTATAACCTAGACATCCCTGACATAAACATTCCTTGAACTAGAAATTTCACTGTGGGACGCCTGGGTGGTTCAGTGGGTTGAGCCTCTGCCTTGGGCTCAGGTCATGATCTCGGGGTCCTGGGATCAAGCCTCACGCCGGGACTCTCTGCTCAGCAGGGGGCCTGCTTCCTCCTCCCACTCTGCCTGCCTCTCTGCCTACTTGTGATCTGTCAAATAAATAAATAAAATCTTTTAAAAAAAAAAAGGAAATTTCACTGCAAAATTTATCTAATACCCTTAGGCAGCTGTGTAAGGGTATAATTTATATGTATGTATAGAGAGAATTATTATATAAATAAGCATACATATATGTATATATAATTTATATGATGACAATAGGTAGTCAGTGAAAGAATATATGAAGTGATTTCTTTTTTTTTTTTTTACATTGTGTGGGAAAAAAAACTTCTTTAGCAGTATACTTAAGAAAGTTTGAGGTAATATTTCCAATATTTACAAATATAAATTGATTTGAAAAGTCAAATTGAATTTGAATGTTTAGCATGCCGCAAATCACCACTTTTGAGCTGCTACCAACAGTTATGCCCTCTGACACAAGGCTGTGTGGCACACAAACTGAACTTGGTGACACTGAATGTTAACTCAATCAAGGAATGAAACAGTCTGTGTGTTTTGCTATGGGCATAAAATCACCATTATTCATTAAAATTGTCACTATGTTCACAGGAAATGTCAATCTGATACCGTATTCAAACCACAAAGTTTTTTAATCATTTTCAGATTATTTCCACTTATCCTGTTAAATTATGAAGTTTCATTTCTAACACAGGAGGAGGATAGTAACAGATGACTAATAAATAAGAAGTCTGGCTCCAGTTTCTTTAAATATATACATGTTCAAAAATTATTCCTCATAAGGAAGAAGCATAAAATTAAATCTCTATTTAATTAAATTGCCTTCATTGAACATATTGGAAAACAAGGCATTTAGGGGCTCAAGTAATTGAAAAATTAAAGACGTAGTTGCCCCATGTTAATAAGCTGATTTCATTCCGAATCTCCACTCTTTTCCACCATGAGAATTTTACCTAAGTCCCCAAATCCTTGTGCTCTCAAATTAGTTACTGGCTTCAACCAGAGTTATATGCTTCTTTATCCTTAGTATAGGGGGGCAGGAATATGTTCTCTTCCTGCACTAAGTCTCCGGCTTTCTTTTCTTTGAGCCAACCAATTCCCTTGTTAACCTTTGAATGTGGACATTAAGAGAACGTGATCCCATCCCCTGATTTGCTTAGGTGTTGGAGTGGAGTTAATCCCATCGATATCACCTGGTTGAAAGATCTGATGAGGAAAAGAGAATAGATAAAGAGTTTCCAGGAAAATGAACACACTATCTTTATCTCAACTGATACATGATGTTAACTACGGTAGAAGTAAAAACGGTGAAATCTGCTAAGATTCAAGTCACAGTCGTAAAGAAAAGGCACGGGATTTGCCACATCCACCCAATGGTAGAATATTTAATGGGATTACAGAAAGTAAGGATATCTCAAAAACTTAAGACTCAGCAACAGGGTGTATATAAGAACCATTTACAGAACTACAGACAAGAGGTAGAGGAACAGGGTTGTAAGGGAACATGGAGAGTTCTGTTTTAAATATTACCTTGATCCCTCTTTTAGACACTCAAGAGGAGACAGAGAGCTTACACTGTTAAGCATATCAGTGTGAAGTTCAGGGCAGAGGATCAAAGCCAGAGGCATAAACTTGCTACATTCATAAAAGAGATGATATTGAGGGACACCTGGGTGGCTCAGTCGGTCAAGTGTCTGCTTTCCGCTCAGGTCATGATCCCACAGTCTTGGGATTGGCCCCGGTTGCACCAGCCTCCCTGCTCAGGGAGGAGCCTCCTTCTCCATCACGCTCTACCCTTCCACCCCTGCTCATGCTCACTCTCTCACACGCTCTCTGTGTGTCTCTCTCTTTCAAATAAATAAATAAAATCTTTAAAAAAAAAAAATAGATGGTACTGAAAGCCACTTCCCCCCTTGGTTTAAGTGGATCTATTACCATAGAACACAACTTGGAGTACATGAAGACAATGCAATCACTGCAGAAATAAAACAGTTTTACCCCTTCCATAGGCTTACATAACTCTTTCTTCTAAAAGAGTAAAACATGTATTCATTATGAAGATGAGTATAATGAGATACCGACATCATACAATAAACTTCTTATTAATCAGTTAACCCAGTATTTGAAGCTTCAATCTTCATCTACTTTTTTTTTTTTTTGAGAGAGAGCATGTGCACATGCACACACAGCAGGTGGGGAGAGGGAAAGAGAGAGGTAGAGACAGAATTTTAAGCAGGCTCCATGCCCAGTGCAGAGCCCGATGGGGGTGTGATCTCACAACCCTGAGATCACGACCTGAGTCAAAATCAAGAGTCTGTCACTTAACCAACGAGGCCACCCAGGCGCCCCTGAAGTTTCAGTCTTCGTAAACTCGACACAAAAGTGTTGTTTCAAATTTCTTTACTTTTGTTACGAGTCATTTCAGCCAGCCTGGAAACTTCTTTTTGAAAAGAATATTGTATAGCAGAGAGGAATCACTATTTGATATTATAAATGACTTAATAAAGAAGGTAACTAAATTACCATCTCTGTGAATTAGGCCCTAAGAGACCTCTTCCAGGAGAATGGAATGACTCTTAATCACTCACTCTCCTCCTCTTGAGAGAAGAGCAATTAGAGCCTGGGTTGTGTCAGGTAACAGATAACTCTAAAAGTATATCTCAAAATATGTTTTGTTTGCCAAAGTCATTTATGCTGGTAATGTGTATTTATTTAGAAATGGTGTGTGAATGGTAATACTTTACAGCTGAACATCTGTTTTCTATCTACCGTATTTTCTAAAATGCCAGTTGTGGGGGAAGTGATCCAACATGGCGGAGTAGGAAGACCCTGAACTCCTTTCCTCCCATGGACATACTGAATCTACACCTACATATAAACCAGTTCCAAGAAGAACTAAGGGCCAACGTTTCTCACAGTATAAATAATACAAGGACCACAAAGAGAAGGGTAGAGACATGAAGACACGGTGAGGACAGGAATCCCGTGCCTCATATTACAACCCACCATATAAAGGAATACCACTGAGGGACCCACACACAGACTTGCACACAGCAAGGGTGCACAGCAAAAAACCAGTGGTTTGAAGGGAAACTACACTCTAAGGAAATATAGTTTCTAATGCTAGATAAACCCCCAAATAGATGAAGGAACTACTAGAACTATCTCCGGAGTCGGAGATGCTGGCAAGTGCCATTTTTAAAATCCCCCTTCCACCTTAATAATATACAGAAGTGGGGTCCAGGGGCTCTAGCCAGACTTCTAAGGCTGCCTCCACATACTCCAGGCCCCTGGTCAGACCAGCTGCAGCTGTCTATCCAAGGCTGATGCCCGCCATGTTTTTTGCTCCAGCTCCAGCTGCCCCTCAAGGCAGCACAGTGGAGTGCTCACCGGGACATCTCAGTCCATGTTGATCCAGCTGTCCCCGCCACTGTGGCCCCCACCAGCTCCAGCTGCCAAACCAGCCCCAGAATGGTGCACTCCAGGACTCCCTTGGCAGTATCCCTCCTCCAGTACCAGCCAGCCAGCGTTGGTGAGGATATGGAGAAAAGGCAACTGTCACACACTGTTGGTGTGAATGTAAGTTTGTGCAGTCACTGTGGAAAACAGCATGGTGTTTCCTCAAAAAAATTAAAGATAGAACTACCATATGATCCAGCCATTCCACTTCTGGGTATTTATCTGAAGAAAACACAAACACCAATTCAAAGAGATAGATGTACCCTTATGTTCATTGCAACATTATTTTCAATAGCTAAGATATGGAAGCAACTTAAGTGTCCATTGCTAACCAAATGGATAAAGAAGATATGGCATATAGTATAGAAATAAAATGCCTGTTGTGCCATCAGCCTATTGATTCATAGCTAATAAAGTCCTATCCACTATATACCTTTGAATCTCCAATTCTTATCAATCATGCATAATAATTTTGGCATCTTGGATCATTATAACTATAGTAAGTACTTAAATAAATCTTGTATTGAGCCAAAACAATAGGCACATGATGGTACATAAGTCAGTGACTACTGACAATTAAGTTAAGCGACGTTCTTTCCAACTGGAATTCGTTTAAAAAAAGATTTAATTTAATGTATTTATTTGATAAAAGAGAGCACACGAGCGAGGGGGGAAGGGCAGAGGAAGAAGGACAAGCAGACTCCCCGCTGAGCAGGGAGCCTGACACCGGGCTCCATTCCAGGACACTAAGATTGTGACCTGAGCCAAAGGCAGACGCTTAACCAGGTGAGCCACCCAGGCGCCCCTGATCACTGAAATTTTAATTCCAATTCTAAAATAGAGAAACTAGTTTCATGAGTATTTCTTTTAAATCTTCCTCCATCATCTGAGTGGCTATGTTCATGTATTTATTCTCCATTCAACTCTGTATAGATTAGTCACTGGCTGGTTTTAAGCTAAAACTCAAAATTTATAAAACTGAATTTGCTATCATTCCCCAAATCAGTTAGCCTCAAAAGCAAATCCATTTGCCAGTATTATTTTCCATCACCCAGACTTGAAAATCTGGAATTACTTGACTTACCTCTCTCGTAAGCTCCCAACACACCTAGTCGGTAATCAAGATTTTACATTTAAGAAGTTAAGCTGTGTGTACAGAGGACGAAGATGACTTCAATCATATTTGCACTTCATGAACTCAAAACGCTTGCATTTACCTCTTCGTCTATATTTTTACTGCTCCTAAACCAAGCTCAACCAGCTTTCTTGACTCCACTCTCTCTCCTATCCGACTTATCCTAAAAATTGCTGCCAGATTAATCTCAGCAAAAACACTTTGCATATGTTATGCTCCTTCTCAAAAATTTGTAATCGTGCCACTTTTTCTGCAAAATTATGCTATGTATCCTTTCGGGTATTCAAGGCATTCAGCAATATGTTCCCCATCCTACTTTGAAGCTCTCCGTCCACTCCCCCAAACCTTCTGCTCCATCCACACTAGTCTACACACTACTCCCACACAAAGCATATATATCTCTACTACCAAGCCTCAGCTCTCATCATTTCCCTTGCCTGCAATGTATACTTCCCTGAACTAAATGTATCTAAGTAGAATAATACACGTTTGAGAATATACAATATTTACACCATTTTAGATACATTTTTTTAAAAGAACATTAGCCATTTATTGAATAAAACTATCTATATATAGCTTTAAGTATACATTCCATTTTTCCAGTTAGGTTATACATACCTTGAGCTTCCTAATTTTGAGACATATACAATATAACTAAGGAAATAGAATATAGACTTAAAATTAAGTAGATATGTGCTTGAACAACCTCCCTCCCCTGTGCACATGTGGAAGTTGAATTTAAATACTTAATTAAATTAAATACTTAAATATTTACATAAACATTTTTTAAATTTTTTGAAAGATTTTATTTATTTATTTATTTGACAGACAGAGATCACAAGTAGGCAGAGAGACAGGCAGAGAGAGAGGAGGAAGCAGGCTCCCCACTGAGCAGAGAGCCTGATGCAGGGCTCGATCCCAGAATCCTGGGATCATGACCTGAGCCGAAGGCAGAGGCTTTAACCCACTGAGCCATCCCGGTGCCCCTAAAAATTTATATACTATAGATTTTTATCATAAATAAAATTCCCTATACTATACATCTTATTTTTCTTTGTATAATTGAAGGCTTTATGCTTTTTTATTGAGTTTGGCTAGAGATAATTATACAATGTAAATTTATTACTGTGAATTAGAGTCCATATAATAAGGCCCCTTTATTTATTTATTTAGAGAGGGAAAGGAGAGGAGGGACAGATGAGAGACAGGGAGAGACTCTCAAGCAGGTTCCATAACCAATGCAGAGCCCAACATGGGGTTCAATCTCACAACCCGAGCTGAAATCAATAGTCAGATGCTTAACAGACTGAGCCACCCAATAATTCCCTTATTATACTCAGAATTATAGAATTAGGGACCAGAGGGACATGACAAGTACTCAATAGATTAAAAAAACACACTTAGGGCCAGAGTGTTTCTGAAAGGCATAGGAAATGAAATTAAGCAATATTAATCCCTAGCTTCTCTCATAACCCAAGACATGTAATAATATACCACCAATTCAAATAATGTAAGAATAAGGCATATTTGTCTAAAATTACTATTGGTTATCAGAATTTTAGTGTTGGTTTATTTGGATGATGAGAATCAGCCTCTGGTCTGTTACATCTTCATCTCTTTTTTTTAAAGATTTTATTTATTTATCTGACAGAGAGACTGATCACAAGTAGGCGGAGAGGCAGGCAGAGAGAGGGGGGAAGCAGGCTCCCTGCTGAGCGGAGAGCCCGATGCAGGGCTCGATCCCAGGACCCTGGGATCATGACCTGAGCTGAAGGCAGAGGCTTAACCCACTGAGCCACCCAGGTGCCCTGCTCACCCCCCTTTTTTTTTTTGCCCTGTTATTTTAAAACAAACAACTAAGAACTGAATCTTAAATTAAGTCTTGAATAGATGAGAATTTGTTTCTAAAAGTTCAAAAATTTCCTTTATATAGAATAACAATAATAGCAACAATAATATTAACAATAACGATAACATTAATTGGCAGGATGCTTCCTATGAGAAAACTTTTTCTAAAGCTTTTGCATTGATGAATTCATTAATATCAGACAAAATCCCTGTAAGGTGCATTCTATTATCAAATCCATTTTAAAAACAAGAAATGTGGAGCTCAAAGGCTAATAAACTTGCTTAAGGGCACACAGTATTTTCTAACCATAAATGTCTGACTCAAAGGCTTTGTTTTTATCTACCATGCCTTCCTATCTATTACTCTCTCAGAAATGGAGTCTTATTTCTATGGGGACATCTGGCTCATATCTCTAAAAATGGAAAACAGAGAAAAACAGTTTACCGTTCTTCAGTCATCAAATATTCACTGAAAAGTTGCAAATCTCTGGAGCTAAGTGGTCTAAAAAACCCTTTTCAACAATAAGAGATGATAGATTTGTAATATTCATACAGCCTCCATTTTGAAGGATTTATGATTTTAGTAACATAAAATATGCTAGTACTTTTTCTGGAATGTTTGAACAAATGGGGCCATTTCATTTGACTCCTTCATCAGGTGTCCTTATTAATTCCTGAGGTTTTATTTTTTTGCTATGCAGTGATTCATTGAGGTTGAAGATGACCCTCAATCTACCACATGCTCTTCTCTTTGTAGTACTTAATCTGATAAACAGAAATCATGCCAACACAACACAACAACAAAATCTCCAATCAGGAAATTGTTTCTGTGTCTCGTATAAAAAGCTTTGATAGAAGTGATAGAGTGTACAATTCACGGCATGATTGACTATCCACCAGCTTTTAATTAAAAGAGAAAAGATGAGTACATAGAATTGATAACTCTAAGTCAGTGTAGAGTCACATTTTGATGGTCTCTAAGGCAGCCTTAAATGTTTATACTTGTTCATGATTTATGTTTTGAGAAAGTGGGAATTTCATTAAAAATAACGGAGTTCCATGGGGTTTCTGAATATACAAAAGTGTAATGATAGTTACAAACTTTCATTATGGTGTGCATTAGTATGTAAGACAGAGGACTCCCTGAAGATGGCCTCAGATTATAATTGTCCATCAACTGCCTCCTGTCATTACACTGCATACTGTCCAGCCCGCTTTATAGCCCTGTCCACCTATGGAAGTACCCAGAAGGAGCTCAGAGAAGATGCGACAGTGAGCTGAGATAGTCTTTTTCTTCAATAGCACTAACCAGCATTTTTAGTGATTATCACATGCAAGGAACTGGCTCACCACTTCCCATTTAATCTTCACTCAACCTCGTAGCAGCCCTCTAAGCCAAGTGCTACTTTAATTTCATTTTCATAGGGAAACAAACATAAAGAAGTTAAGAAAGGGGGCCCCTGGGTGGCTCAGCGGGTTAAAGCCTCTGCCTTCGGCTCAGGTCATGATCCCAGGGTCCTGGGATCGAGTCCCGAATCGGCCTCTCTGCTCGGCAGGGAGCCTGCTTCCTCCTCTCTCTCCCTCTCTGCCTGCCTCTCTGCCTCCTTGTGATCTCTGTCTGTCAAATGAATAAATAAAATCTTTAAAAAAAAAGTTAAGAAAGTTACCTAACTAGGAAGAACTGGAGCACATGTTCAAACCAAATCATTGTGTGATTCTAGAATCCATGCTTTCTCAACCAAGTGATAGCACCTATCTACCCTTCCTCCTGGCCTTTAGCCAGAGACAGTGAACAAAAACCAATCTGTGGTCAGTCTTGAATTGGGTCACCATATTGTACCCATCTGTGTCCTCAATGCTGAGAAGTGAAAATAAAGGTATTGGAGTGGGAAGCCAGAGGCCCAAGGGTACTTGGAGATGTAAGAATTCTGTGATGTGGGAGAAATAGAGACAAGACTGGCAGCCGGGGAGTCTCTACTGAAATTCCAGAGAGATGGTTCTAGAATTTCTGACTTTTGCTTTGGCCTCATCAGGCTGAGAAGTAAATTAAGAAGTCTGATAACTTGTCCCCTCAGCCTTCATCTGATTCTTGGAGTCAGAGAGTATTTAACTCCTCATTGTTTGCCCAAAAGTTTTAAGGAGGAAAACATATTTGTGAATGTGCTTCCATGACCTCATAGAGGTATAGTCAATAAAGAAAGAATTTCTCCCATTTGTAAAGGATAAAAATTTATCTTTTCAGCAATTCTATCCCAAATTAAAACGCAGCACCCTGAGGGGAAAACTCTCCCCAAAGCATACGCCAGCTTGACTGCATTCTCCTTAACACAATGAGTCACTTGCATTCAATTACTTTATCCCTCTAGAGATAACCAGAATAGGTAATGGACATCATTCTTAGAGTAATTACCTAGGAACTGGTTAAGACACCAAAATATTAACACGCGCAAATTGATTATACTAAAGCTGTATCTGAAAAGAGTATATTTAAATAAACTTAAAATTGTACAAACACACAAATTACTGTTGTAGTTATTTTCAGTGGCTGTGAAGTACATTACTGAGACGCTACCAATCCAGTGGTTTATCGTCTATTTCAGAAAACCATATACTGTGTATAAATGAACTCAGAGGGCTGACACTTGACAATGGTGCCGAGATGAAAAGCAAATATAAGAGAGCTCAGTTAAGCATTTTGAAGCAAAAGATTGTATTTGATTTCACCCTTATGTGGGGCACAGCCATAGCTTTTTATTATGTACAACCACTAGATCAATTTTAGAATGCAGAAGAACTGCCTGACACAACTCACAAACTAAATTCACTATTTCTGGATCAAATACAAATTTTATTTTCAGATACAATTAAATTTATACAAATACTAATCAGTTGTCTGAAATGGGCTGGTGTCTAATGACCTCCGCACCCCTCTGCACGCAGCTCAGGGCCACTGATGCCCTATTAAAACACCATCGGAAAAAAAAAAACACCATCAGCTTTGGTCCCACAGGCTCAAGGGATTTTCCAGCCCTATCTGCCACCCTTGTTTACCTTCGGTCCAGTGTAGCTCCCATTGTTCCCAACAGCTACAACCTTTGCAGAATCTGTCACTCCTCTTACTAAAAGCACAGTTGAGCTGTCTGCTGGGCTTTGGTTTCAGCTTCCCCTAGCAGAACTCCCAGACTGCCTTGCTTCACACATTGCCCCTCGCAGGCAAGTCCCTGCCAGCCCACCAACTTCTCTGGTGGTCGTCCCCAAGCCGGAGTCCCTGCTCCCGAGGATGGAAGGGAAACTGACAGTGAAGAGCCAATGTTAGTGCAATACAAGTTACAGTTTCCCAACTTCCTTCAGAGATTTTAGAGTAAATAACGTAAATAAGTACGAATTCAGTTGAAGATTCAGAAGCATGACTTTTATATCAAAAGAATTAAAGAAACATTAACTCTCTGACCAAGATACAAACAGTAGACTATAACCATTCACAGGATTAGGTCATATGACTGATGATTGACATGTTTCAAAAACCCTTAAAGGTACCTAGCTGGCTCTGTTGGTAGAGCACATGTCTCTTGATCTCAGGTCATGAGTTTGAGCTCCCCGGTATAGAGATTACTTTTTATATAGATTTACTATTTATATATATTTACTATTTATATATTTACTATATATATATTATATTTACTATATGCTATATATATATACTATTTATATATATTTTTTAAATAAATATCCTTAGAGAAGAAAAAAAATTCTACTCATGTGCATTAACCTACAGTATAGACTAATTACGGTACACAATGACATAAACATATGCACTAACTTTGTCAGTGGTGCTTGGGCTGAAGCCCTTTTATCTCAGACTTGTTCAGGACCCCATGCACGCAAAACAAGCTGTAACATTAACCCACTTAGAGCAAAGATATCCGATAAAAATATAAGGTGAGACACATACGTAATTTCAAATTTTCTAGTATCTACACTTAAAAAATAAAAATGTAGAGGTGGGATTAAATTTAAAGATTTTACTTTTTAAATTTTTACTTTAATTTTTTATTATTTATTCCAAAGAGAGAGAAAGAGCATGAGCAGGGGGAGGAGAGGGAGGGAAGGGGAAAAGCAGGCTCCCCGCTGAGCAGGAAGCCCTACGTGGGGCTCTCTCTATCCCAGGACCCCAGGATCATGACCTGAGCTGAAGACAGACACTTAACTCACTGAGCCACCCAGGTGCCCCAAGGTGAAATTAATTTTAATAAGAGATTTCTTTTGACCCAAGATACCCAAAACACTATGTCATAAACATATCAGTTACATGTAAAATATAATTAAATGTAAAATATATTAAGATATGTTAAGAATTGTGATAATTTACACTTTTAACAAAGTCTTTGAAATTTTATGCTTAGAGTGCATCTCTGTTTGGACTAGCCCCATTTCAAGCACTCAGTACCCTCATGAGGTTACCAAATGACATATTGATAGGAATGGATATTTATTATCAATTTCCTACAGAAAGAATTATTTCTATAATGAAAAGGTACCCCTAAAGAAAATGAGACAAAATTTCATGCTTATTAAAATATCCTGACATAAATTAAAAGGATTTTAATCTCCTCAAAAACAAGTCCTCAGTAGTCCGGTAATCATGAGCTATAGTTCTGAATTCTTATGGCTGCCCAGTGAAAATGTGAGTTCTCTCTTTCTAAGCATCCATCTGGCTGGATGTGTCACATAAAGCTGTCTCGGGTTTCTCCATGGAAATATGGCTCTGGGACAAGGGAAGACAGGTTAATGGAAAAGTACATGCAGCAAAAAGAATATATAACAACGAAGCATAAGAATTAGTGTATTTTCAATTCTCTCTGCAATTTCAGGGATGACACAACATTTCCATGAATTCTTGTTTCCTTAATTAATTTTTTATGCTCCCCTGTCTCCTTATCTCTAAACAACTCTACAAATTTAATGAGAATTGATTTCATCGTAAGGATTTTCTAAGTAGAAAAGTAGGGACTTTTTTAAAAAGTTCATTTTAGAAAAGCCTTAAACTTGAGAGGAACATGATACAAGCATTTTTACTTGAAGAAGCCAAAAACCAATACAACAATCTCTTCCTAGAATTCATCAAGCAACACTACGGTTGTGTAGTCATTCGTCCATTCAATCAGCATCTTTCAAATAGACATGACACGCCATATGTTGTGCACGGAGCATAAACACAACAAAGAACATCCCAGCCTCTCCCCCAGAAGTGTATATTCTATCGGAAGCAGCAGACTGTGCACTGTCTGTATTCATATTAGAAGGTTCTCTGAGAAAAAGATGCACAGGCCATGTGGAGAGGCAGCAAGAAGGCTCCTAACCTCACTTAAGAGACCCAAATAGCTCTTTAAGTTATAACAGCTAAGCTGAGCCCCAAAGAATAAAAAGACATTTTAAAGCCAAAGTAAGGGAAGAGAGGGGAAAAACAAACAAATAAACAAACATGAAAGGCGCATTCAAATGACGCATTTTTTTTTTTCATGGAGCTTTAAGAAGGTTTGGCTAGTCTCTTAGTAGGAGGAAAATGTGGCAAGAAATAAGGCTGGGGAATAAAGTATGCAGAAGCCAAATTTTTTGAAGGTCCCAGTAATGGTAATCCAAGGATGAGGAGCTACTGGAATGATTTATTGAAAAGGGGTTTCTAATATTACATATTATAAAAGTGAGGCAGGCTAACCTGTGGAGATCACATGGACAACAAGCAATATGGGAGTGAGGAAAGCTCATTGAGCAAATGCTCCACTAATAATTGTCAATTATGTGGACATCTAGTGATGAGACATAAAAGGAGGATATGATAATGATTTCCAGAGCACTATGGGCAGTAACGCCTTTCACAGAAGCAAGGGATCTCACAATAAATGTTAAATCATACTTGTGCCAAGTATGATACTTGTTTTACATATCCAAGAATATCATCTTCACAACAACCATATGAAGCAAGTACCAGAATTATCCTAACTTTACTCTTGCGGCAACGAACACGTGGCAAGTCAAACAACTTGCCCGAGACCCCACAACTTAGGGTGCACTGTAAGTATCTGTCTCCAGAGACCACAGTCTCGACCGGTATGTTGAAAGTTTCTCAGTAATACAGAAATCACGTAGAGAGGACTTTCTGATATTTTGTTTTGGCTCGAGATGGTTTCAAAGAACGTCATATTGTTGCCATAGTTTCTGAACTGTTCCTGAGAAGAAAATGCATGTCCTAAGGTATTTATTTAAAACAAACAAACAAACAAACAAGAACAACAAAAACTATTCAGGGGTGCCTCCGTGGCCCAGTAGGTTTAGGGTCTGACTCTTGGTTTCCACTCCGTTGTGATCTGGGGGTGCTGAGATGAGCCTCGGGCTGGGCTCCATGGCTCAGCATGGAGTCAGCTTCAGACTCTCTCTCTCCCTCTCTCTGCCTCTCCCACTTGTGCTCTCCCTCTCTGTTTCTATAAAATAAATAAATAAATCTTACAAAAATTAAAAAGCTTTAATCAACTAGAAACTGCCTAGCAACACCTCAATCACTGCTCAACTAGCCAATATGATTCTTGCAGGATATAATATAAAATTGATAAGTGACCATCCATGAAAGATTTTAATATTGAAAAAAAAAAACCAACTTGAGGTTCTGGAAGTCATTTCTATTTGAGGTTGTGAATCAGATGAGTGGGTTACTATTAGGGGGACTGTAGCCCCAACTGACCCAATCCAACACTGGTTTATGCTTATCATCAGCAGATAATTACCAGTAGTTTCTTATGTAATTCTCAGACATACTCTAGCACAGAAGATAAGTTAATTGGTAATCCTATGGGTTGGGCACAGAAAGAAAACATTTCTATGCCTTAATACTGTGTGTATAAGTGAGTAGGAATGTGAGTGTGCATACACATGCACTCACTAGGAATTTATCTCTAATTTCTGGCCCGGGAATTCCTTGTTTTAACCAGAGTCCCTATACTCCCAAACCCTCACCTCACTGACTTCCCCATTCCTCCCTCCTCAGCCTATAGAGCTACGAAAGACTCCAAAACCAAAAATGAAGGCTACAAACACTCAACTACAAAACTCAGAAATTTAAGTTTAAGTGTGGGAACTAGAAAATTCAGAATGGCACACAGCAAATGTTCTCTCCTCCTAATTTTGGAGCCAAGAATTTAAAAAGATGCCAATTACTGGGGAAATTAAGGAGAGAGAAATCACACAGATAAAACAGCAAGAGACAGAAACCACAATAGCACCAAACATATCGAGGGCAGGAATCCAAGCAGGATTCATGCTGTGTTACTATATATGTAACCTTCTGGTATGACCGGTTGCCAACAGTCATGCCTAGCTCATCAGTTGATGACTTGGTTAGATAGGATTCTACTCCGTCCCTCCATGGGCTCCCTCAGACCCACCCTCAAGTGTCTAGAATGTGTTGCCCCAGAGGCCATGAGCTTGAACAACTTGGACTCTTGAAAGGGGGGAGGTGATTATGTGGAGGAAAAAAACCAATTTTCCCCTGACTAAAGTGAGATAAAAATGTTATAAAACTTTTAACTTCATTATGTTTCACTGAGAAGGGTTTTTCATTTCCTTTCCAGTTACTTCTCATAAAAATAACATTATATAATACTTTTTTAAACTCCCTGTTTATTCCTATTTTTGAGTGAAGCCAACAGACTATGACAGTAGTAAAGAGAATAAGCAATGTCAGGAATGAATCGCCTGGGTGACCATAAAACTAAATCAGTCTACTTAGGGGACCAGGGATGAGCCTCTGTGTTTTTCCAGACCATGATCTTTCCAGGCAGAGTGACTCATTCATTTCCATCTAACGGCAGCTGAGCACAATGAATGAATGATTTATTTATCTATTCTGCAAATATTGATTGAATCCTTCCTTTGTACACAGCATTGAAATAGACATTTAGGATACATTAGTGAACTGGCAGCTTGTATTTTCCAAAAATTTCCGCATCTATAAATCCAACACACGTTTTCTTGTGAGGTGAGGATGAACCCTTCTATCAAGAGGCTAGGGCCTCTGATTTCAGCAGAAAGGATGCTTTGTGACTTTTGGGGTTGGGTTATAAATGACGATAGAGCTTCTGACCGGTTTTATGACTCTTAACATAGACACCTAAGGAATCCTGAGTCAATATCTGAAAAGTCTAGCTACCCTGAGGCTGTCACACCGGACAAATCATGTGGAGTGGCTACGTGGAAAAAGAAATGACTAAGTGATGTCAGGCTCATTGTTGGAGCCTCAAGTCCCACCATATGCCTCCCTATCTAAACAAGCCAGTTCCTGCCCCTTATATCTCCATGAGAGCCCACTAGTGATGACAAAGAACACAGATGAGCTCAGACTGGCAAGCAGTGGCAGGAACACCAGCCTGAGAACCTGGAGAATCTCCACGGAGCCATAGACAGGATTTTCCTCCTCCACCTTGAATCCTCATAAATGTTTCTATGCACACATACACAGGTGTGTGTGTGCAAACACACACATCTTGTCTTCCCATCTAAGGCCACAAACATGTGAATGATAAATCTGTAGATGAGTCCGCGTCCTAGACCTCATCTTGCCCAGCCAACACCGAGTGGAACCCATGGACATCAACCCTGGTGGGCACTAACCCCTGTAACGTGGCATATCTCTAACCAGAATAAATGCTGCTTAGTCATTAAGCTTTGGGATGGTGGGGTATGCAGTATGAAACAAGCATACTGAGATAGCAAAGAGATAGTGAAGCATAAAGAGATAGCAAAGCTTGATTGGTAGTATTTGCTGATTTCTGTTGTGTGAATACTCCACCATGGTTGACTTCCATCTACTTCAGGTTTAACAACCGATTCTCAAAATTCCATATTAACAGTTCTCACAAGCCAGTATGAAGCAAAGTACAATACTGTCTGTCCTTTTGGAGCTTATAATCTAGTGGCAGGGAGGTTTGTTCAATATACAGAAACTTACCAGTGTAATTCACCATATCAACAGACCAAAGGAAAAAAATCATCATAACAGGTAACTGAAGAGTGACATAGTTCAACATGCACTCGTGTTAAAATTTTTCATCAAACTGAGAAGGGAACTTTCTCCAAAATCCTATAGCTGACATTATAATTAATAGCAACAGACTAAATGCTTTCTCCCCCAAATCAGGAACATGACAAGGATGTTCATTTTTATCATTCCTATTCAACATCATTATGAAGGTTCTAGTCAGTGCAATGAAGTAAGAAGGAAAAAAGGCATATGAATTGGAAAAGAAGAAAAAAATTGTCTCTACTTAGAAACAACATGCTTGTCCGCATGGAAAAACTCAAAGGATCTAGCAAAGAAACTACTAAAACTAATAATTGAGTTTAGCAAGTTTGCAGAATACAAAGTCAGTATTCAAGACTCAGCTGTGGCTCTGTATGCTAGCAATGAACAACCATGAATTGGAATTGAAAGGTACAGAAAACATTACATACTTGGTTAAAATCTAAAAACAAAAGTGCAAGATTTGCATACGAAACACTACAGAACCGACAAAAGAAATTTTAAAAGTCTACGGAAACAAAGTATAAGCAAATATATAAGATCATGCATTATATAACTTTGTATTATTGAAATGTCAATTCTCTGGAAACTGGATTTAGTAATTCCAGTTAAAATCTCAACCGCATTTCTTACGGAAATTGACAAGCTGTTTCCAAAATTACATGGTGTAGCAAAAGAAGTAAAATAGCCAAAACACTTTTGAAGAAGATCAGCAAAGATAGGGCAGATTTATACCACCACATCTCAAAACTTGAGCATAGAGTCGCAGTAACCAATACACTATGGTGCTGGAGGAAAAAAATGAACATACAGACAAATGGAGTAGAATTTGGACTCCATATATAGATCCTTGCACACACTGTCAATTGATTTTCCACAATTGTGCAATGCAAAGGATAATCCTTACAACAAATGGCAATGGAGAACCACAAACATATATAAACAAAATGGACTTTTGGCCCTTACTTTGTACCATCTTCAAAAATTAGCTCAGAATGGACATGGGCCACAGAGTTAAATGCAAAACCTAGAGCTATGAACATCTAGATGAAAAATTGGGAGAAGAGAAAATCTTTGTAGTCTCCGGTTAGGGAAAACGATTTTAGAGAAGACATCAAAAGCACAATCCATAAAATTAAAAAGGGACAGAACTATAGGGGATGATTATTATGGATCTTCATTTACTAATATATGTACTCATAACTGAATGTTATACAAAGAAATTCCATGTTGCACTTGTAGACAGGGAAAGTAAAATGTCAGATGTTAGGTCTTTACTATGAATTATTCCTTGTCACTAGCTGAACAGCCTTGTACCATTCTCTGTTCCATAGCCAATGGGATTCTTTTTTTCACAAAGACTTACCCTTGTATTTTTATGCTAAAAACATTAAAAGCCCTCCAAAAAAAAATCTAGATTAAAAAAAAAAAGTATTTCATTCAAGCCTTTTCCCTTCTTTTCCAGTATCATAATCCATTATTCTCCATATCTTGCACTGTACATCCGACACCCTTAGGGGGTCAGTAGTACAAGAGTGTTACTGGAAAAGTGGAAAAATCTAAAGCGGTGTTCCTATGGGAAATATCAAAATTGACCAGAAAGGCTCCCTTCCAGGACAGGAATTGATTCTGAGAAGAAAATGCTGGGGGTAAAATCAAAACTTCAAACAGGTGGCTGTACTAGCCAAGTGGCTTTTAATTTTTTTTTTTAAGATTTTATTTATCGGGGCGTCTGGGTGTCTCAGTGAGTTAAAGCCTCTGCCTTGGGCTCAGATCATGATCCCAGGGTCCTGGGATCGAGCCCCACATCAGGCTCTCTGCTCAGCGGGGAGCCTGCTTCCTCCTCCCCCTCTGCCTGCCTCTCTGCCTACTTGTGATCTCTGTCTGTCAAATAAATAAAATCTTTAAAAAAAACAAATTTAAAAAAAATATCATAAATATATACAGAGAATACCATTTGCTGTAATTATGCTCACATTCTCTTGGAGGAGGTAGCACTCAGTCTTAGAACTAAGACTAAAAGTAAAAATCTGAATTAAACTGGATATACTTTTCCCAAAAAATGTTTTCTTAAAACAATAATGAAATATTAGTTTTCTTAAAAAAAAAAAAAAAGAGGAAGGAAAGAAGGAAAAAGAAAATGAGAGGAAAGGAAAGTGTTATAGCCTTCAACTCCAGAATACAAATGAAAGAATGACATTTTAGGTGAATTGAATTAAAACCCAAAGTTTATCTCAACCAAATTACAGGATGTAACTATAATAATCTGTTATCTGGGATAGACTATTATTTGATGAGACTAGCAAAAATTCAGAAATTTTGAGGGATTGTTCTGGCTTTCAGTTATACTGAGTAAATAGAAATAAGATTTTTTTTATGACTCTATAAATCCAGATTTCTTCATGAATATTCTCCAACTTCTGGCCCTTTAGTGCCCAAGGTTTGCACTCAGTCATTTTATGCGTTTACTTCTATGGAAAACTATGTGTAATCAATCACATCAATCATTATCTTCCATCTAGCCATACTGCATTTAGTTTGAGTTAAGATGTAAATGTCTGAACAGACCAGAAAACCTGTGTCAGAAAGTGGCCATCAGAAGCTAAACCTGGGAATCAGGAGCGCTTCTTAGGTCAATCAGGGATTCAAAAACCACAAAGGCCTACTGTGCAAACAACACGCCATTTTCTATCAGAGGGACACTCTCTTTCCAGGACAATAGACTGTGAGTTCCTTAAGAGCAGGGGTAATGAAGCCTGATTTTTGTACTTTCAACGTTAAGTGCAGTGCCTGGCACATAGTAGGTACTAAATAAAGTGTACTGAATATATAAATACTTCAGTGTGAAAACATGTATACATTTTCCAAAACCAGCGAAGGAGATTACAGACCTCAAAAATCTTGAAAGTTCTTACCATTTAAAAGCCTGGTCTCATGAATCATGGAAATAACTTGGTACAGAAGACATACATTAGGGAAAGAAAAATGGATCTAGGTTTTTTTTCCTGATTTCTTCTGTATCCTTCTTTCTTCTTTCTCTTGCAACTTGGTGGTCCACATAATCCACAATCTTCCTGTTTTATTTTATTTTTGATATAGCAAAAAACACAAGAAAATATATTTATGAAAATTCTGGAAAGAATAAAGGAAATTTATGGGTCATCTGGGTGGCTCAGACGGTGAAGTATCTGTCTTTGGCTCAGGTAATGATCCTGGGGTCCTGGGATAGAGCCCCATGTTGAGGAGCCTGCTTCTCCCTCTCCTTCTGCCTGCCGCTCCCCCCGATTTTGCTCTCTTGCTCTCTCTCAAATAAATAAATAAAATCTTCAAAAAGAGGGGGTGGATTTTACAGTTGAGTCCCTACATATGTCAGACACCTTACAAACATTATTTAACTTAATTTTCAGAAGTACAAATGCAGTGATTATTATGATTATCCTATAGATGACAAACCATAAAAAAAAAGAAACCAGAAGGCAAATGGTTTGATCAATTTATCTTGGTAAATAATAGAACAGCATTTAAACTCCAAGGATTTCCACCTCAAATCTCACACTCTTTCCCTATCTCTGTGCTTTTTACAAAATAACTAATTTAAAGCAATATTGCTTATATTATAAAAGATTATTTTCAGTAAATTTATCAAAGACTTTCTTAAGAAACTCTCTAGGTGAACTTAAAATACTAAATTTATGCAAAAAATATTTAATAAATTAATCTTGCAAACACAGGTTGTTTAAAGTCTACATATCATCAGAAATCTAATGCCAGTGACATTAAAAAATATACCCATGTAAGAAAGTGAAATGGAAGCAAGGACTTTAGGACCTATTTTAACCTTTGCCATTGATCTTTATGTCACTTAATCACATTCTACAAGTAAATCAATCTGTTTCTGATCTTACAGTATGAAAAAAAAATGCTGACCACCTAACTGGGATGTTTGACAACAAGCTATTTTTCTCATCTAACTTATAAGTTCTTCAAAATATATGTATACAAATATAAAACAATTAAAACTGATCTGAAAGTAAAGAATGTTCAGAACAGAGAAAGACAAGCAGCTTCAAATCTTCGTCTAATAGGCACAGAAAGAAATTCATGTATATTTTTTATTATGAACGACCCTTTTAATTGATTTTCAGTTACATGTTGTGCTAAGAACTACACTAAAAAACTCTGAGACTGGTAATTTACTGGAGTAGAAATTAAACCAGGAATTCAATTTTTTTTGCTAAGAGCAAACATCAAAGAATTTATAAATTCTGGGAAAACAAAATGGGTATATCCATGGTAGTTTTAGCAATGAAAAATACTGATATTATTACATCAAGGTTCAGTCTAACATAATAACACCAAATGTATTTTGATGTCTATTTCATTCATTCATCATTCAACACTATTACAAATCTCCTAGGAGCCAACACTACGCTAGATGGGATAAAAAAAGATACAGTTCCTGCCTTTGCCCTCATGGAGCTTACATTACAATGGGAAGTAGAAAAAAATTAATTAATAATAAATAAGCTAAAAAAGCTATACCACAATAAATTCTGAGATCAAAATATGTAAGGGATTTCTTTTAAATCAGTGTATGTATGGGGAACATTTAATCAACAGTCCATGTCAGGAACAAAGAACAATAGCCCTATTACTAATTTATGAGCTGCATATACCCCATAGGAATTTTTTAAATTAAAAGGAAAAATGGGGCGCCTCGGTGGCTCAGTGTGTTAAACCCTCTGCCTGAAGCTTAGGTCATGGTCTCAGGGTCCTGGGATCAAGCCCCATATCGAGCTTTCTGTTCAGCGGGGAACCTGCTTCCCCCTCTCTCTCTGCCTGACTCTCTGCATACTTGTGATCTCCCTCTCTCTCTGTCAAATAAATAAATAAAATATTATAAAAAGAAGTAAAAATAATTATTAGGTTTATCCAACAAAGCCATTTTCCTACTTTCTTGTCTATGTGAAATAAAGTATAACCATATTAAGACAATGTTTTCTGATAGTCATCACTATTTCCACTTTATTTGAATTTTTTTTCTTTTTCTAGTTACTTTTTGGACCCCCACCTCCCATTTCTCTCACCCACCACTCCTTACCTCTGGTAATCATCAACGTATGAGTTTTGTTTTGTTTTTCTTCTTTTAGATACCATATGTAGGAGATATCACTAGGTATTTGTCTTTTCTGCCTGACTTATTTATAAGTATATATATGTATATATATATATATATATATCAAGGTATATATATGTCCTTATTATCAGAAATGGCAAGATTCATTCTTCTACAGGCTGCTTAATAGTCCATTGTATATATACTCCACACTTCCTTTGTCTACTCATCCCTCAATGGACACATTGTTTCTTTATCTTGGTAGTGTAAACGGTACTGCCAGGAACATGGGGGTGCAGATATCTTTTCAATCAGTGTGTAGTGTTTTCTTTGGGCAAATACCCAGAAGTGCTGGGCCACACTGTTTCATTTTTATTCTGAGGAAACTCCATACTGTTTTCCACAGTCGTTGCACCAATTTACACTCCTATCAAGAGTACACAAATGTTCCTTTTCTCCACATCCCCCCCCGACACTTGATATTTCTTGTCTTTTTAATACTAGCCATTCCCGCAGATGTGATATGATATCTCATTGTGGTTTTGATTTGCATTTTCCTGATGATTAATGATGATGCGCAGTTTTTACATATCTGTTGACCATTTGTAGGTTTCCCTTGGAAAAAAGTCTATTGGAATCATCTGCCCAGTTTTTAATCGGATTGTTTCTTTTTTTGTTATTGAGTCGTACAAGTTCTATATACATTATGCCTATTAACCCCTTATTAAATACAGGATTTGCAGATATTTCCTCCTATTTCATAGGTTGCCTTTTCGCAAATTTTATTGTTGGTTTCCTTGGGTTTGCAGAAGCTTTTAGTTTGATGGGGTCACTTGTTTATTTTTGCTTTTGTTGCTTTTGGTTTTGATGTGAGACTAAAAAAATAATTGCCAAGACCTATGTTTTCCTCTAGGAATTTTGTGGTTTCAGGTCTTACATTCAACTCTTTAATACATTTTGAGTGAATTTTTGTTTATGGCATCGAATAGTAGTTCAGTTTCATTCTTTTGAATGTGACTGTCTAGTTGTCCCAACAACTATTTATTAAAGAGACTATCCTATCGCCACTGGATATTGTTGGCTCTTTTAGAAGTGTCTACTGAGCACAAACAGGGGGAGCAGCAGGCAGAGGGAGATGAAGATGGAGAAGCAGACTCCCTGCTGAGCAAGGACCCATATGCTGGGCTTGATTCCAGGGGACTAGAATCATGACCTGAGCCAAAGGCACATGCTCAACTGACTGAGCCACCCAGGCATCCCCTATTTAGGATTTTCTATATACACCATCAAGACATTATCTGCAAATAGTGACAATTCTGCTTTCTCCTTTCCTGTTTGGATGCTCTACTTTCTCTTTCTTGCATAATTGCTTAAACTGAAACTACTATGAAAATACTATGAAAATACTATGTCAAACAGAAGTGGTGAGAATAGGAAACTTGACCTTTATTATTTTGAAATATGTTCCCTCTATTCCTACTTTTCTGATTTAAAAAAAATAAGTGTTGAATTTTGTCAAGGGCTTTTTCTGTATCTACTAAGATGATATGATTTTTATCCTTCATTTTCTTAATATGATATATTATAATGACTGATTTGCAGATATTGAAATATCCTTGCATGGCTGGAAAAAATCCCACATGATCATAGTGTATGATTCTTTTAACATATTGTTGAATTTGGCTTGCTAATATTCTGCTGAGGATTTTGGCTTCTATGTTCATCAGAGATAATAGCCTATGATTTTCTTTTCTTGTGACATCTTTGTCTGGCTTTGTATTGGGATAATGTTGGCCTCATACATTGAGTTTTGACAAGTTCTCTCCTTTTTTGCAAGAGTTTGAGAAGGATTGGTATTAATTCTTCTTAGAACATTTGGTTGAATTCAGCAGTGAAGCTGTCTGGTCTAGAACTTCAGTTTGCTGGGAAGGTTTTGATTAGTGATTCAATCTCCTAATAGTAATTGGTCTGTTCAGATTTTCTATTCCATAATGATTCAGTCTAGGAAGGCCATATGTTCCCAGGAATTTATCCTTTTCTTGGTTATCCGATTTGTTGGTGTATAATTGTTCATAGTGCTTTTATGATCCTTTGTACTTCTGTGGCATCGGTTGTAACAGCTCTTTCATTTCTCATTTTATTTATTTAAGTTCTCTCTTTGTTTTTCCTGGTGAATCTACCTAAAGGATTGTCAATTTTGTCTATTTTAAAAAAAAAAAACACCTTTTAGTTTCATTCATCTTTTCTATTGCCTTTTCAGTCTCCATTTCATTTATTTCTACTTTAATCTTTGTCATTTTCTTCCTTCTTTTTTCTGCTCTTTTAAGATGTAAAGTTAAGTTGTTTATTGGAGACTTTTCTTGTTTGTTGAAATAGGCATTAAGAGCTATGAGCTTCCCTCTCAAAACTGCTTTTGCGATATTCCACCGTTTTGGGTACATTTCTATTTTTGTTTATTTCAAGGTATTTTAAAATTTCTCCTTTGACCCATTAATTATTCAGTAGCATTTGGTGTCCTCTCCATATTTGTGAATTTTGCAGCTTTACAGAATTACTTTTTGGTTTCATAGCCCTGTGGTTAGAAAAGATGTTTCATACAATTTCATTCCTCCTAAATTTATTAAAACTTGTTTTGTGGCCTAACATATAATCTATCCTGGAAAATTGCCATGTAAACTGAGAAGAATGGCTATTTTGTTGTTTTGGGGTAGAATGTTCTGTATATAACTGTTTAATTCATCTGGTCTAACATGTTATTTAAGGTCAGTATTTCCTTATACATTTTCTGTCTGGATGATCCACCAATCGATGTAAGTGAGATATTAAAGTCTCCTACTATTTAATTAAAATTTTCTACTCTATGAATTAAAATATAACCACTTTAAGACATAATGTTTTATGACAGTCATCATTATTTTTAAACAGTGAAAGAACTTTTTTTTACCACAGTGGATATTGTCATTATCTCATTTGTAATAAACTATTGTAGGCTGTCTTTTCAGTATCGATTTATTTATTCTTCTACCAAAAGAATTTTGAATTACATCAGAAAATATACTTTTATCAGATTTTATTTAGGAGCGTTGATTCAACACCCTGCTCCAGTAGAAAATTCTCTTTATTTTAGGTTAATCTTATCTTTCCATTTTCCTGGCCACAGTGATTGGCACAAGAATGGAGATGGGTCATTCAGAATCAATTAGATTTGGA
The DNA here is from genome assembly GCA_004024625.1 of Mellivora capensis. Lineage (NCBI taxonomy): Eukaryota > Metazoa > Chordata > Mammalia > Carnivora > Mustelidae > Mellivora > Mellivora capensis. The sequence continues at coordinate 165,485 of PISX010001331.1, read as the reverse complement.
GAAACATTTACTGTGAATTAAATTTTTCCTTTCTTTCTTTCTTTCTTTCTTTCTTTTTTTTTTTTAAGTCAGGAGTATCAAGATGGATGTCCTTTTCTCTGCTGGTTCTAAATGTGTAACTAATCTAGACCCTGGCACTTTTGTAGCCAACTCTGGGGTCACAAGGAGAGAGTCAATTTGAAAATCAAGTGAACACGAAGGAAGCAGAGCAGAGAAATGTGTTTTGGTCAGATCTTTGAACCCACTATTTAACTATTTATTTTATTTCTTTATACTATAGGGTCAGATTTACTAAAGAGCGATAACTGATGCTAAGTAGCCTAGTGTATAACAAAACTTCAAAACTTCTGTACCATCTTCTGGATCTTTGGTGGGAATTACATGGCATCAAGGCAGTTCCTATCTTGTAATAAGCTCTTACCTCACACTTTCACTCAGTCTCACTGACCTCAACCTCATGACATTTCTTGAGGGGGCATCTCACAGCAGTATAAAAGTACGGTATTTAGCTGCAAAACTTATTTTCCATAACAATGCATGACATAAGTGTCTTTTATATGTTGTCAGATACCGTGGGAATTTTATAAAAGAAATCCTCAAGAATCAGTGCAGATTCTCCTTCGATTACCTGGGGGTCTTTCCATCCTAACTGGGGGTTTAGTAATGTGAGAAAGATTTAAAGCATCTCTTTAGGTGATGGTATGTGGCTACTTGGAAATGAAAGTGCATGCAATGTTGTTAGACTAGAGAAAAATTAAAGAGTTATATTTTTTTAAAGATTTTATTTATTTATTTGACAGACAGAGATCACAAATAGGCAGAAAGGCAGGCAGAGAGAGAGGAGGAAGCAGGCTCCCCGCTGAGCAGAGAGCCCGATGTGGGGCTCGATCCCAGGACCCTGAGATCATGACCTGAACCAAAGGCAGAGGCTTAACCCACGGACACCCAGGCGCCCCAAGAGTTGTATTTTTAATATAACATATACTTGCAACAGAAAGTTTTTGGATCACCCAACAAAATCATTTTGTTTTGTCTTTTAGTCTTTTAAAACAAAAATTATCAAAAGTAGCTTTACTGATTTGTACTGCTTTAAGTTTTGGGGAAAACTATGACATCTCTCCCCACTTTAATAGTATACCAATGCTCATATTTGCAGAGTGCTTTCTAGTATTTGTCTAGGCACATATTTTATGTAATTACGTACAAATTTCATATTCATTGCTTTGCTCTATATTTTCATTTAACATTTTAATAAATGTAATTTTTCCATGGTGATACCTAAATAATCATCATTGTCATAGCTTCATAACATTTTATTAACTGAGTGAAAAAACATATTTAAGCCCATTTCCTGCTATTAGGTTTTATTATTTTTTTAAGATTTTATTCATTTATTTGACAGAGAGAGATCACAGGTAGGCAGATAGGCAGGCGGGGTAGGGGGGAAGGCTCCCCACCGAGCAGAGAGCCCGATGTGGGGCTCCATCCCAGGATCCTGAGACCATGACCTGAGCTGAAGGCAGAGGCCCCAACCCACTGAGCCACCCAGGCGCCCCTCCTGCTTTTAGCTTTTAGGAGAAATACATGTTTATCTGGCCATCAATTCTCTACCGAATATAATTTCAGATGTTTAAAAGAATATTTGGATATAAAACCTTTTCTTTAGCAGAGCACTTACCCTTGGCATCTACTGAAGAATGCAAGCCAGTCAAACCCTAAAGCCAACGTACACTATATCAGATTATTCTGTACCCACCCAGGAAGGCCTATTCATCTATTTCAGTTCTGAATGTCAATTTCACAGTCAAAGACCCAGGGACACTGTCTGCCTACCCTCTTTAAACTGACTACGAGGAAATGGCAGATTGCCCATCTCAGTGTCCAGCTATTTGCTACGTTTCTGGGCTAACCACACAGCTATGGTTTGGGTCTAGCATTGGCTTTAATTTTTTAAATATGACAACAAAACTCATTCAGGTGCTTGAATTTATCAAATTTAAACTTCGGAATTTCTTAACTTCTATTTCACATCTCCGAAATACTTGTCATGAAGGCTCATCTCTCATAGGCATTTTCCAATTTATTTTTTAGAAAGTCAAGCTTCTCTTTCCTAGCAATTCTCTACATGAAATTGCTTGCTTTTAGAAGCATGGCCACCCTCAGAGGGGAAAAAAGACAGAAACCTATTTGGTAGTAAAGCCTCCTTATTGGTTTTAGAACCTTTAAGCACTAATATGAGAGTAAAATTATTATAGTTAATGTTTATTGAGGAGTTACTATTAACCAAGCACAATGCAAAGTGCTTTATATATTTTAAATTTAATCATAACAAAAATCTTATGAGATAAGTACTATTACTAACTTCATTTTTGAAAGGAAGAAATTGAGTTTTTAAGATTTATGAATAACTTACTTAAGATAACATTATCTGTAAGTGTTGATGCTGAGACAGGATTGATGTTTAATTCTATTAGAAATTAACAAGGAAACCCATGAACTAAATACCAATCGCACTCAGAGAAGATGAGAAAATGAGAGGTTTTATATGAAAATAGACTAAAGAATATATTTCCCAGATACATTTCTATGAAGTATGGTGTGCTTTCCCCTGTTCCCCCATGACCATATTCACAGGAAAACCTACAAGGGTATCAGGGGTTTTTTGTGTTTTTTTCTTGTATTATATTATGTTGGTTACCATACAGTACATCATTGGTTTTTGATGTCGTGTTCCATGATTCATTGTTTGTGTATAACACCCAGTGCTCCACACAATATGTGCCCTCCTTAATACCCATCACCAGGCTCACCCATCACCCCAACCCCTCCTCTCTGAAACCCTCAGTTTGTTTCTTGGAGCTCATAGTCTCTCACGGTTTGTCTCCCCCTCCAATTCTCCCCCTTCATTTTTCCCTTCCTTCTCCTAATGTCCTCCATGCTATTCCTTATGTTCCACATATAAGTGAATCCATATGATAACTGTCTTTCTCTGCTTAACTTACTTCACTCAGCATAATCTCCTCCAGTTCCATCCATGTTGATGCAAAAGTTAGATATTCACCCTTTCTGATGGCTGAGTAATATTCCAGTATATATGTGGACACATCTTCTTTTTTTTTCTTTTTTTTTAAATTATTTTAATTTTTTTTATTTTTTATAAACATATAATGTATTTTTAATCCCCAGGGGTACATGTCTGTGAATTGCCAGGTTTACACACTTCACAGCACTCACCATAGGTGAACACATCTTCTTTATCCATTTGTCTGTGAAGGGCATCTTGTCTCCTTCAGTTTGGCTATTGTGGACGTTGCTGCTATGAACATTGGTGTACATGTGCCCCTTCTTTTCCTTACATATTTATCTTTGGGATAAATACCCTGTGCAACTGCCGGGTCATAGGATAGCTCTATTTTTAACTTTTTGAGGAACCTTTGCACTGTTTTCCAAAGTGGCTGTACCAACTTGCATTCCCACCCAACAGTGTAAGAGGGTTCCCCTTTCTCCACAGCCTCTCCAACATCTGTTGTTTCTTGCCTTGTTGATTTTTGCCATTCTAACTGGTATGAGGTGGTATCTTTTCTAGATGATATTCCAGAATCTTTGTCACAACAGTGATCTAGGTAATCATCTGGGGCAGGTTACAGAAATGAATGTTATTGTTGTCCTAGGAGACTTATAGCCATTCACTGAGGGACTCTTTCAGAAAGGCAACTGTGGTGAATATACCACAAGAAGAATGTGGGATAAAAATATCATCTGCTTCATAAAACTGTTGATATGATTAAATAAACTAAGACAAAGTTCCTGATAACTTTGGCTGGATAAAGGTTTATTCCACAAAAGAACATTGTTATGAGCCAAGCACTTTTCTACACTCTTGTACACAACAGAAAAAATCCACCTCACTAACACCAACTTTCACAAAGTTTGAGGTAAACAAAGACTATTCTTCAAGTTCATTCTGTCCTTTCTTAAGTCATTCACTTATGTATTTATTCATCCAATGTTTTCAACAAACATTATCTGATTATCCGCTATGTGCCTAACACTGATCTTTGAAGAATATAAAAAATGTAACCCCGCTATAAAGAACACTTTTACTCGATCAGAAGGGACAGAATTAAATACAACTAACTATGAAAAAATTTGGGAGGCTTTACAAAATAGTCAAAAATAAGCAGCTATGGAAGTATAAGCAATAGGGAGCCTTCCTAAAGAAATGAACTTTGATCTAAATTAGACATATAGAGTGTATTTCTATTTTACAAGTCTTTGCATATCTGAATATTATTCTAAAGGATAGTGTCCTCTCTTATTTTTAACAGAAATTTTGTTTCACTTGATTATATATGCTTATTGGTTTTAAAGGCACTGTTAGCCCATACTGTACTTAAATGTATGCACGAGATCTAGTAGCTCAGTGGGATACAACCATCATTTGCCCAACCTATATTCTCTAAGGGAACATTATAATTCAGAGGTGGTTCTGGGAATGCCTCACAGGTTTAATTTAATTAGTATAGTTCTGACCTTTTTATAGTATTAACATATAATCTTTTGTCCCTATAGAATGGCCTTTTCATCACATTTTCTGCCCTAAGCTTAAAGCACATTGATTTCCAATTACCAGTTTATAAAACTGCCAAGTCATCTCTGTCACACAGTTTAAAAATTATACAAGTCAACTCAAGTAACTGAAGCATTAATTAAAATTTTGCAGATTATAAAGAAGGACCCAGGAGACAGATGTGAAAACACTGTTCATGATTGCAAAGGAGAACTTAAAAACAAGGTTACTGGGGAGACGTGGCTCTAAAAGGATCCGTCGCTATAAATAATTGGCACGTTCCAGTCATATTTCTATAGATAAGGAATTTTCTATTACATTATGAATAAACAATTCTCTATAAATTCAAGTAAACTACTAATATATGTATATATATTAGTACGTATCTCATGTATTTATATATGTATATCTCATGTATGTAACATATAGATACATGAGATTATTTTAGGAAGAATATGGTAATTCTGTGGAGTAAGTGACCTATCTGAGAAACTCTAAAGGACTCATGTGAGAATTCAGGTATTTTGTACATTAATATATTGAATGCTGTGGATTTCACTTAGAATTACTTAAGGGTAATATAGAACTAAAATAATACTGATTAAAGCAAGAGAGAATTTTATTGCTTAATAGGTTAGAGGAAAGTGGTAGCTCTAGTCCATGGAGTCCAAGATCCCTTCCTACTCTTTGCTTTATCATCTTTAGGGTGTAGTCCTCATCTTCATGGTTCACAAAGAACATTAGAACCCCAGGAATCAGGTCTAAGTTTTGGACAGCAGGAATAAAGAGAGGTAAAAAAATGGAGGAAAGAACCGGCTATTATACATTAGGATTCTCAGAAGTTGCCCCATATTTACATTTAGTTACGCAGTCATTCCTAGCTGCAATGAAGGCAGAAAAATGTTCTTTTTATTCTGACATTTGTCTGCTTCTGCTGAAACATGGGCTTCCTATGATAGGGGACAAGGGGATAATGGGCAACGGAAGATCCTCTGCTATTTTCTGCTGCATCATTTGATTAATTGGGTTATTTAAAAATGCTTTGGTAGTATCAAAATAAACTGAAGACACATTATTTATAGGCAGCAAACTAATAAGACGATACTGCAGAATGGACAAATTGGGAAATAACAAAGGGAAGAATTAAAACCAACCTTCCCAAGATTGAAGTTAGGAGGCAAAGTGTTGGGGAGAAAATAACATGCTCTCAGTGTGGGAAAAGGAAGGAATATATAGATCTTTATCAGCAGGGGAAGCAATCAGATAAAGAACAAAAATCAAACCCAATTAGAGAAGGAAGCATGCACTGGGAAAGGTGTGACCAAGATTCTTAGTGCTCTGGAAATTACCCAAATACAGACAAAGTGAAGATTTCATTTTTAAGTCAAGTTAATATTAAAATATATTTTTAGACTTTACTTAATTTAAAATCATAACAGTGCTAGGAGCCCTAAAAGGTACCCTCAAAATCTTTTTTGTTTAATGGTCCATTCCATATAGGACTTTAGAACCTCATGTGGAAAGAAATACTGGCACTCAACAATGTTAATAGTTCTATAATAAGTAAGGAAATAATGGAAGACAGTGACATAATGAGTAACCATAAAGTGAGCTAGATCTCATAGGAAAATCAGGATCTAGACAGGCAACACAGAGACTTAAGCTGGAAACAGGAGGAGACAGGAATGAAACAGGAGAAGCCACTGAGCAACTCATAATCGGTACAAGATACAAAAGATTCATTTCTGTAGGAAACACTGTAGCATCCAGCCCGTCTTAGACTACTCTTCTTTCTGTGCTCATTTCCCAAAGCCTTTCTCAATTAGATGGACAGGAAGAAATCATCACTGTTTAGTAGCTGGTCACCACCCACCATTGGTTTGTCCTACCTCATATCTGTAACATATTTTAAACCTCACAACTCTTAGTAAAAAATTACAATGTTACAATAAACTTCAGACCAAGCAGTAGAGATGAGTAATACCAAATAAACTGTAAGTGTGTAAGAGTCCTTATATAGAGGTAATCCCAAACTGGAAGACCAATTCCCGGGACTGTGGACGCCAAGGAGGCATCCATCCCCAGTACTCTGAGGGGTAGGGGTATCTCACAAAAATAATTTTAAAGTGTAAAATAAAACTATTTTAGTGATTCACAAAGACTAGCAACTACAAAAAAGGAAATTAGAAATTTATTGTAAAAAATACCAAATTGACAAACGAGCATATTTCCTTGTTCGAAACCATATCATTAACTTAACATGATAAAACTGATTCTGTTGTGATAATACCAAATCCTAGTATTCAGTTTTACATGCCATTGATTAATTAAAAATGGGAAAGTAAACTAATATTCAATAGGGGCTGCAGAGCCAAAACATTTTCCCAAAAATTAAATTTCTTAAGTTAAAAGAAGAAAAGCAACTAATGAATTCCTTTAACGGTAATAAAATTTGGGGTGCCTGGGTGGCTTAGTGGGTTAAGCCTCTGCCTTCAGCTCAGGTCATGATCCCGGGGTCCTGGGATCGAGCCCCACATCAGGCTCTCCGCTCAGCGGGGAGCCTGCTTCCCCCTCTGTCTGCCTGCCTCTCTGCCTACTTGTGCGCTCTCTCTCTCTCTCTCTCTGTGTGTGTCAAATAAGTAAATAAAATCTTAAAAAAAAAAGGTGATAAAATTGGGAAACATTGAGCCAATACTGAGAAATGATAGAATGTTACATCTTGGAAAGATTGTTCCGGTTGTAGATCATTACATTCTTGTAGATCTTATAGATCATTCTTCTTCTGGATAGTTGAAAAGGCATCTGTCTATTTTTTAAAGATGAGTATTTTAATGTAAATGTAATTTAAAAAATGTCCTTCATGAATTTTCAAAGAAAAAGTAGTCAAACACTGTCTTTCTTCTCTCATTATCTCAAATTGTCCAGAGATCTCTAATAGTATCCTAAAACTAAGAAGATACTAAGATTTTAAAAACAAGAGTTACCTTTACACAGTTATTTCAAACCTTAGCCACAGAACGAGGATAAGCTGGTAATAACATACTAGTAATAACATACCACTGATATTTTTTATATTCCTGTCAAAATAAGCATAAACTTATTCCATCAAAAAAAAATTAAAAAGCAATGTTGGCTGGAAAATTTCTGTCATCAGGCATAACTTTGATTCCAAAATCAAATTTTTACTCTTCTACAGGGAATTACAGAGCAAAGCCAAAGAGACTACATTAGAAATCAGTAATGTCAGATCTAGTTTCAAATAAGACACTGTCTTTTGTAATTAGACCACTTAGAGAATACCAAAGCAGGGGGCATACAGTTCCAGCACTGTGCAGCACAATCAACTGAGTATAGGAAGAAGATATTGGAAAATATTTTGCATAAAACATGGTCTAACAGAAATCAAGTTTTACTGGTAGTTAATACATGAATTGATGGTACTGTATGTATCAAATATACATGTATTATAAGCAGAAATTCAAAATATTTCTTTTGTTAATTTTTATAAGGGTTTATTTATTTATTAAAGAGAAAGAGAGCGTGGAGGGGATGGATGGAGGAGATGCTGAGGGAGAGAGAATCTTAAGCAGACTCCAGGCTGAGCATGGAGCCTGGTTCAGGGCTCCATCCCACAACCCTGAGATCATGACCTGAGCTGAAACCCAAGAGTCAGCTGCTCAACCAACTGCAACACCCAGTCACCCCAAAACATTTCTTTTTTTTTTTTTTTAAGTTTTATTTATTTGTCAGAGAGAGGGAGAGAGAGCGAGCAAGCACAGGCAGAAAGAGTGGCAGGCAGAGGCAGAGGGAGAAGGGTCCCTGCCGAGCAAGGAGCCTTATGTGGGACTCAATCCCAGGACGCTGGGATCATGACCTGAGCCGAAGGCAGTCGCTTAACCAACTGAGCCACCCAGGCGTCCCCCCAAAACATTTCTAATAGAGACATGCAATCAAAACATTTAGAGACTATTAAAAGAGATGGCTGGAGGGCCTTCCTTAATCTGTAGTTTTATAACTTACTATTTTAATGTTGTCCCTTAACTTCTCTGATGGAAAGAAACTAAGAAACATGAAGGTAGCATGGTGTTAAAATGAGTAGCTAAGGGAAAGATTAAAGACTACCCAGCATAAGGCAGGAAGGAGTAGAGACACACTGGAAAGCATTCACCTCACCCAAGGGGAAGTAGCTACTTCTCAGCTCTAGACGGTTGCTGCTATGTATGTTCAGAGTATATAAGAGAATCCAGAAATTTAACATTTATGTAAACTTTCATGAGTTTTAGAAGAGGAAACAACAAAACAAAGCACTATGGTCATGACACAACTCCAGGCTGCCATTTTGTTCTGGGATAGTAGTCCAGAGCATGAACTGGGGATTTGGGGAGAGAGAACTAAACGTTCAATAAACAGCTCAATTAGCAATCATCTGTTTGACGTGCTCGCCTCCGTCTCTAATCAAGCTGAACTTGCTTCTCATCTGTAAAGTGGGAGTAACAGTAGAGCTGCCCCATTGGGTTGTTCTGGGGGTCAAATGAGGAAAAGTATGGAAGGTACTACAGCATCACGCCTAATACACAATCAGTACTCTGTCAATCTCAGTTAAAAGAATAACAACTGAGTTTCTATGATGTGCCAAGCACTTTTAATTATAACACCTGATTTGCGTCTTTTCAAAAACCTGTGAGAACAGTCTAATCGGTTACAAAAGAGAAAAATGAGATTCAGGGTGAAATAGAATACGCCCAAGGTCAATGACTTTTGAATGTAGTTGAAGGGTTTCTAACCCCAACCATCTTTCTCAGGTCACAGTTGCGAGCTCTGCCTATCAACCTGTGTCTATCAGACCAGAGGACCATCTGCAGAGTTGGGATCTTCTGTACTGGACAGACAGTTGGGTCATTTTAGACCGTGATTTCCTAGTTCTATTAAGAAAATAAAACCAGGGCACCTGGGTGGCTCAATGGGTTAAAGCCTCTGCCTTCAGCTCGGGTCATGATCTCAGGGTCTTGGGATCAAGCCCCGAGTCAGGCTCTCTGCTCAGCAGGGGGCCTGCCTCCCCTCTCTCTCTGCCTGCCTCTATGCTACTTGTGATCTCTCTGTCAAATAAATAAATAAAATCTTAAAAATAAATAAATAAATAAAATAAAACCAAAGCGCTTGGTTTTTCTTTGATGGTTTATGATCTGAAAACCCCACATAATAATGAAAAAAAAAGATTATTTTCAAAACTGGTCACGGGGAGCCTAGAAGCTTTACTAACTCATGAAAGAAAATTAAAACAAGGATTCTTCAATGAAGTAAACAGACCATGAGACATAATCCTCAATTTTGCCAAATTAATTAAATACTTCACCATCCTCTTTTACTATAAATAATCTTTCTATCTAGTAATGTTATAATTTCCTTTTTGGCATCATTTCAGATGAATTCGATATTTTTTAAAGAGGAAATCGAGTTTATTTGCACAAGTATGAGGTTTGTCATTTATTATCTATGTAACAGATAAATAGTTTCAAATTTATTAGAAAAGTATTATTTTCTTTAAAGCTTACCAGTTCATCATCATGTTAGAAGCAATTCCTTGTAGCATTTTATGTTTGGTCTCCGAGCAAAGAAATGAAGATAAAGCAAGGCTACTTGCTTAGTGGAATTCAATCCTGAACACCCAGCATTCAATTTTCTGTTGCATATTCTATGCCAGGAGTTCACAAACTACAGCCTGTGGGTCAGTTTTGGCCTTCTACTTGTTTTTGTATATAACACTTTATTGGAAGCAACAATCATGCTCATTTCTCTACGTATTATCTTTGGCTGCTTCTGCGCTATAATGGCAGAACTGAGTAGGTGTGACGGAGACCAGATTTAATCTTATCAAAATTAGGATGGGGGCACCTGGGTGGCTCAGTCTGTTAGTGTCTGCCTTTTGGCTGAAGTCAAGATCCTCAGGTCCTGGGATGGAGTCCCGTGTCATGGCTTCCAGCTGAGCAAGTGGTCTGCTTCTCTCTCTCTCTCTCTCTCTCTCTCTGCCCTCCAGCCCAATCCCCAACCCCGCCCAACTCGTGCTCTCTCTCTCTGAAAAGAATAAATAAAATCTTAAAGAAAAGAAACAGGATGAAGTGAACCTGTCCTCTGAAGTGACCTTTATTTTCTAATTCTTGAGCTCATGGAAAGGTCAAGAGAGATTACTGAAAGCCACATCTACATATTGCATTTACTTGTCTTCAAACTAAATAAAAATAATGTTCCAATGATACATTTATAAAGTAAAAAAAAAAAAACATGCAGACTTAGCTAAGGAAAGACTTTCTTTGAAAATATTATTTCAGGGCGCCTGGGTGGCTCAGTGGGTTAAGCCTCTGCCTTCGGCTCAGGTCATGATCTCAGGGTCCTGGGATCGAGCCCCGCATCGGGCTCTCTGCTCAGCAGGGAGCCTGCTTCCCCCTCTCTCTCTGCCTGCCTCTCTGCCTACTTGTGATCTCTCTCTCTGTCAAATAAATAAATAAAATCTTTAAAAAAAAAAGAAAATATTATTTCCGTGGGGGAGGGAGAAAGCTCTGACGTAAGGTGAGCAAGATTCTCAAAGGATAACAGAAAGGGAGGAATCGATTACCCTAGAAAGAACTGGAGAAACAGAAACAATAGAATGTATAGAGATAAATAAGAGCAAAAGCTGGACACGAGGAAAGGCAGTGGGGTTATTCAGTCTAAGTCCGAAAGCCTGAGAATCAAGGGGCCCCTGGTGCAAGTCCAAAGCCCAAGAAACAGGAGCACCTATGTCCAAGGGCAGAACAGGACAACAGTCTTGTCTGAGCTCAAAGACAATTCATCCCCACGTTGCCTTTTTGCTCTATTCAGGCCCTTGGGGATTGGATGATGGCCAAGTGCAGTGGTGAGGGCTGTCTTTTTTATTCAACCTACTGATTCGAGGGCTGATCTCTTCCAGGGACACAGTCCCTGGAACATCCAGAAATAGTGTTTTACCAGCACTCCGGGTATCCCTTAACACTGTTAAGTTGTTGACACCTACAAGTAGCCATCACATGTAGGATAAGTGCAGTGGTATGACCTGACTGTAGCTAAGACAAGATTTTACCTCGTGGTCAGCCAATTCTCACAAAAGGTTATGTGCTGGCAGGAGCAGGGAGAGGGTCAAAGTTCAGGGGCCTCGGGGAAGGACGGAAATGTGAAGTGTGATGAACAAGCACTTTGCTTGAAGTAATCTTTGGGGACAAAACAGCTGAGCTAATCATATGTCTGGTCTTGTCACAGGGGCATTCCTGAGCCTGACTTAAGCCATCTGGGCTAGGAGGTTTCTTTGCAGTAAGTCATTCCACAGACATAAACATGATATGTGTATGGGGGCTCCCTTAATCATCCCTGTACTCCAAGATTATGGAGCTCTGGTCAAATGCAACCTTATCAGAGCATACAGGAAACAGCAGGAACAAAATCTTTTAGGTCATGTGGCAATGCATGACTTCAGCAATATTGCCAGTGTGTGTCACGGGAGAACCGGATTTGTTTGAGGTATAGAAAAATAATACTAATAAGGTTTTAGCCTAAAGGAATAACTTCAAAGCTGTTTTAGTATTAAAGGTATTTCAGAAGTGGAAACGCCCTCTTAAAATAAGGAGGAGATAAACTTTATGTTTTACTGATGTAGCAAGAAAACCTGAGCTGACCTCCAGAAATCTGTAATAATAGTCATACAGAAAAGGTGACAATGGAATGAAAAGATAGCGACTGCCTGAGCAACACCCACTTATTTCAGGTGATGAGCTTAGAACAAGAAACTTCTAAACTTTACATCATTTTCTGATATTTCTTTATTATTGCAAATCAGGGGATGCAGCAAAGAGAATTTCAGCAATGCCACTAATGAGTTAAGTCTTTAGAATGTGGGGGAAATCATATATCATATTTTTATCTAATGACACAAATAATTTGTATGAAAAATAAAGATCACTGAGCATGTGTTTGGAATCAGGCACTAATCACCAATCCCTAGGGGATGGTGCTAGTGTGAAGAAAGACAGATGAAGCCCTGACTTTGTTGTACTTCATTCCAGGGAAGAAGAGAGGAGAGGGGAGGGGAGGGGAGGGGAGGGGAGGGGAAGGGAGGGAGGAAGAAGGAAGGAGAGGAGGAAGGAAGGAAGGAAGGAAGGAAGGAAGGAAGGAAGGAAGGAATCCAAAAACAAAGAATCATATGATAGTTATCAGTTGTTATAGATAGTTGATTGTGTGCCCCAAAATTCGTAGGATTCATACTAGGAATCCTCACCCTCAGTGCCCCATAATGTGCCTGTATTTGGAGGCAGGGTCTTTAAGAGGTAATTCAGTTAAAATGACATCATTAGGATGTGCCCTAATCCAGTATGACTGGAATCCTTACAAGAAGAAAGCTGGACACAGACAGACACAGAAGGGACAATATGTGAGAAGATGTCCATCTGCAAGTCAAAGAGAGAGGCCTCAGAAGAAGCCATCTCAGAACTCCGAGGCCCCAGAAAATACATTTTCTATTGTTGAAGCCACCCAGTCCATGGTACTTTGCTAGGGCAGTGCTAGAAAACAGTAATGAGAAGTGTTCTGTGGAAATAAAACCATGATCTGATACCACATGATTGACGGGAAGAAGTCTGGGGGGAGAAGCACGGCTTGGTTAGAGAAGTCAGTCGAGGCCCATGTGAAGAGATGCCATTGCGATATGAAAAAACCACGCCAAACCCAGGGTAGCCACATTGCTGGGAAAGAAGACGGAATTGTAAAGCCCCAGAGAACACAAACGAGGCCAATATGGCTGAAGGAGGAGGTCATACCAAATATAAATTTGGTTGCCGGGTACTAGGAATATATAAAAGATCAGGAGAATATGCCACGGCCCACAGATCGCGGTTCCACTTTCTTCTCACTTTCGGAATGCATACAAACAAATCTTCTATGCTGCCAAAGCTAGGAACAAGGCAGAAACTGAACTGAGCGCTGAGCGCCTACCTTTTACTTTCAATGTGTAAATTATAGTAAAACCACACTGAGACTTTGACAGGCTTCATCTCCCAAATAGTGTATTCTATTCCATTGTCTATCTCAAGTTGATTACCTTTGAAAGATAGAGAAAATAGAGAGCCATATGGAGGAAGCACAAAATAAAACTCGATTCGGGGAAATACAGGAACCAAGTCATAGAAACACTAAATTAGGTAATTCTTGTTCAAAGGCATGTTTCCAGAAATTGTGTTTATGATCTCAAATAACAAAAGAGAATTAATGCTTAAAAGAAGAAAAAGAAAACTATCACACAAAAATGCCTTTTCATCACCTCAACACCCACATAGAGAGAATCAGACACACCATTAAAACACAGCCTAGGGGCGCCTGGGTGGCTCAGTGGGTTAAGCCTCTGCCTTCGGCTCGGGCCATGATCCCAGGGTCCTGGGATCGAGCCCCGCATCGGGCTCTCTGCTCAGCAGGGAGTCTGCTTCCTCCTCTCTCTCTGCCTGTTTCTCTGCCTACTTCTGATCTCTGTCAAATAAATAAAATCTAAAAAAAAACAAAAAAAAAAACCACACAGCCTAATGGCATGTCTAGGAAAACTTTCAACCTTAGAAAATATTTCTCAGAGCAGGCATATCAAACCCCTTAAGATTATCAGAAGAAATGAAACTTATACTGAAATTATACATAAGCTCTATCAAGGATTGAAACTACATGACAGATTTCTCCATCACTTGTCTCTCTCTTTTTAAAAAATTATTTATTTATTTAATTTATTATTTTTTTTTTAATTTGAAAGAGAGAGAGCTAGAGCAGGGGGAGGTATAGAGGGAGGCGGTAAGCATATCCTGTGCTGGGTGTAGAGCCTGACTCAGAGCTTGACCTCATGACCCTGAGATCATGACCTGTGCCGAAATCAGGGTCCCACGCTCAATCAACTAAGACAGCCAGGCGCCCCCTCCCTCACTTATCCCCAGTCAGGTTTGACCCTCTCGTAATGTACTGCAGTCATCTTAATGGGGGTTGTAAAATGCAGAGTATTTTTTGAACTACTTGAATGTTTTCCTCTTTGACATCCCTAACCATGTGACGTGCCTAGAGTTAGCCTGAAGCCTCTGTCTACCTAAATGGAAATGAAAAGAGGGCAACAACTTGTTACAGCAAGAATATAAAGAGAAAAAAGAGATAACCCACTTCTCTCTGTTCTAAGACAATCATTTTGAAAGACCAACTGTGTACAGGAAAAAAAAAAATGCTCTAAAATTTCCATACCTGCCATTTTGGAATTGGAATGTAGGCGTGGTGGCCTCAATACGGAAGTTTTATTTTAAAATGTTGTCAAAGAGCAAGGAGAAGATGGTAAGATTTCTGTCTTTAGAGAAGCAGATACTCAGACACATGCCTGATATCCTTCCTCATGGCCAAAATCACAAAAAAGAAGAGTTATGTTAAAAAGTTTGAAAAAGAGTGCCTGGGTGGCTCAGTTGGTTTAGCGACTACCTTTGGCTCAGGTCAATGATCCTGGAGTTCTAGGATCCAGTCCCACATCGGGCTCCCTGTTTGGTGGGGAGTCTGCTTCCTCCTCTGACCCTACCCTTTCTCATGCTCTCTCTCTCTCTCATTCTCTCTCTCTCTCTCAAATAAATAAATAAAATCTTTAAAAATTTTTTTGAAAAAAATCGAGGATTCTAAAGTCAGTGGTCCTATAAACTACACTGAAGCACGGGGCACCTGGGTGGCTCAGGTGGTTGGGCAACTGCCTTCAGCTCAGGTCATGATCCCGGACTTCCAGGATCGAGTCCCGCATCGGGCTCCCAGCTCCTTGGGGAGTCCGCTTCTCCCTCTGACCTTCTCCTCTCTCATGCTCTCTCTCACTCATTAAAAAAAAAAAAAAAAAAAAAAAAACTACACTGAAGCAAATCTAGAAGCAGCCATTATCAAAATACTAAGCCATGAGGGAAACACCAGACCTCCTTTAATTCCCATGCAGCATGATATACAAAAACCTATACACCCAGTGGGTTCCCAGAAGATAGCTGAGTTGGGATGATGGGCCTGCCCCTGGCTATCTCCTGTACCAAAACAGAGGGAGATCCCAAGGCAAAAACTAAGAATCTAATAAAAATATAACTATTTTTTATAGTTCAACAACTATATAGTTCAATATATTTTTTAGTTCAAATAATTTTATAGTTCAATAACTAAGAACTAATAAAAACTAAGAAAAACTATAAACAGACCTGTTTATAGAAGTTATTGTATTACCAGGAGCCAAGGTTAGCTGGGAAAAATCTGGGAAATGCCTTGACACACTGTTATTAGTTAGGGCATAATCCAGAGCATAATTAGGGCATAATCCAGACTAGCTAGGTTCAGAAAGATCCCATAAGATGCTACATTAATCTGAAGACCCTTCCTGCCCTTCATCACCAAGAAGACATGTCATTCCCTTTCCCACATGGCCAGATGCCAGTTGGAAAAGTTATAGGAAAGAGGATAGAATTCTAAAACTGAGCATTTATCTAAAAGGTTCTTTCATTACACCTTTAGACTAAATTATCAGTTTGCACTTGAATATTTAGTTGACATCCCCATACGCATAATTATTCAGCAAGACATTTATGATGAAAGTACAAATGACTAATTTTTTTTAATTTTATCTCATTTATTTTTTTTAAGATTTTATTTATTTATTTGACAGGCAGAGATCACAAGTAGGCAGAGAGGCAGGCAAAGAGAGAGGAGGAAGCAGGCTCCCTGCTGAGCAGAGAGCCCAATGCAGGGCTCGATCCCAGGACTCTGGGATCATGACCTGAGCCGAAAGCAGAGGCTTTAACCCACTGAGCCACCCAGGCGTCCCTAATTTTTTTATTTTAAAAGAGGCTATATTTTATTTACCCTCATCTATATAAGTAACCAAGTGAAGCCACTAGACAAGAGATTGGAAATATTATAGTCTGTGGGCCCTAGTCTTTTTCTTGGACGGCATTACATTGAGTGTTAAAAATGGTTGTCTCTGTAACTTTTTTTTCTATGTATATTTACCTGATTCATCTCCAAAACCATTCCACGTCACACATCCTATCTGTAAAAGGTTACTTCGGACAGATTATATCAGGCCTGGCATCCTGGAAGATACACAATTTTTTTTTTTTCTGGTGTTGTTTTCCTAATGTCCAGGGTGTTGATTAAACTTTAACTCTCAAAGTCTAATCTACTTCCTTGATCTAAAATTTTTTCCGATGGGGTGGGAGATGCAAAGGACACTGCCAAATCCACAACAAAATTTATCACATTAAGTTAGCTTTCAGTCAAATTAGACTTATTTACCAAAGTATCACCCAAATAATACTGTTGATTATTAACATTAAAAGCTACTAGCCGAGTCATGGTTTTGTCAAAGCACTTAAAAGAATCCTTTCCCTTCCCCTGAGATTCTGAATTTATAAAGCTCCTGTTTCAATGTCTCTCTGGCTCGCTCGCTCTCTTTCTACACCTCCCTCCCTTTTCCTTTCCTTCACAGGCACACATATTTTCTCATTAGTTTTCTAATTGGATTCTCTGTTTTTATCTTGTAGACATCAGAAATCTCCCATGGAGAGATAAGGCTCACTTTGATGTCCACTTTTATCTTTGGTTTCAAAAGAAGTTCTTCATGAGGAGAAAAGACAACCACGTGTACTTTTATGTAAAGCCATGCATTCCTAAATTCTGAAAATAGATAGCATAATTTAGTACTATGAAAGTATATGCTCTGATCCGGTATTTATTGTGTCTCTGAGCAATGCCATTCTTATAAAGCAATTCACGTTAGTATTCCTAGTAGGCTAATAATAGACCTTACAAAAGTAAAAACAAAAACGAAGTATTTCTTCCTTTCTTCAGAGTAATGGCATCTTTTGAAGTTGTACTGCAAAGGCTCAAATGGATAAGGAAACTAAAAATGAGAACTGACAAATACAGGAGTGTCTCTGAAAGGTTTGCTTATCATATTCTCTATTTTGGAGAGGAAACTATAATTTCATTTATTATTGCACATATATAACTTATGTACTTAAGCATTATTAACTTAATTATCAAGTTCATCACAAAAAAATATCAAATTTGTTAGTTTTTTTTTTAAGATTTTATTTGTTTATTTGACAGAGCGAGAAATCACAAGTAGGTGAAGAGGCAGGCAGAGACAAAGGGGGAAGCAGGCTCCCTGCTAAGCAGAGAGCCCCATGCAGGGCTTGATCCCAGGATCCTGAGATCATGACGTGAGCTGAAGGCAGAGGCTTCACCTACTGAGCCACACAGGCACCCCAAATTTGTTAGTTTTATTGACAGATTAAAAAAAGAAACTTTATAGAGCAGTTTTCAAGAACGAATTGCTAAACCCAAGTAGTATGCAATGCCACAGTCATTCAAACTGATGAAGTAGGAAGTGCCATAGACCAGGGTCCTGGGTCTTGGCTCCGTTTCTTCAGAGAACCTTGTTATCTTCGCCAATGACCATGTAACTGGTCAGTGATTTTCTCATCTGTTGAGTGGGCAAATTAGACTCTGAAAGTCCCTTTCCAAGTCTGTAAACCTGTGGCTCACTACTCCAAACTAATTAATAATGTGAAGAAGTACCTAAACAGTACTACGAGAGTAGGTTACAATGCAAGCAAAAAGAGGACTTTCTTTTCTCATTTGGATTCTACAACTGAAGCTATATATTGAAAAACAAAAACAAAAAACGAAAAAACTGATCATGTATGGGACCTGCCTGGTGGCTAAGAAGATAGGTCGGTACCCATGTCCTAATCCTTAGGACCCGAGCCTATTATCTTAGTTGGAAAAAGGGCCTCTGCAGATGTGATTCAGTTAAAAAAGTTGAGAGAAGGAGGTTATCCTGGATGGTCCAGCTGGGCTCTGGATACAGTCACAGAAATAGAGAGAGGCAGAGGGAGTTTGGAGAAGGCACAGAAAAGAGGAGGGGGCCATGAGAAAAACACAAAGACTTGAGTAATGTGGTCTCAAGACAAAGAAAGCAAGGCAGATGGAAGAAGTAAGAAATGTTTTCTCTTATGGAGCATCAGAAGAAGTGTGGCTCTGCCCATACCTTGATTCAGGTTCCTGGCCTCCAGAATTATAAGCCACCCAGTCTCTAGTAATTTGTTAGAGCAGCCTCAAGAAACTTCTACAGATCAGTTCCCCACGAGGAAGACCTTCTTCCTGCTTGAACTTCCATATCCCTTAGGACAACATTCTCCTTCGGGAGCCAGGGTGGCATCCAAGCAGCTGCTACAGCTAGTTTTGGTCCACACTTCCATCTCTCCCTAGGCTTGTCTCTTTATTTCTGACCCCTCCTTCTTCAGGCTCTGGTTTTATCCACATTAATGGCAGTGACTCAAAATTTTCAAAGGCTTATCATTCCATGATGTGTGAAGAGGCAAAAAGGGAACATTCCTCAGTTTTTAGAGAAAACTTTTAGAAAATTAGTTTCATATTAATATACGTAATGATTCATACTATACAAATTGGGGAGAAGCAAAATGCAGTGTTTCCCAAGTATCTTAGCGAAGATTTCCGAACACTACTTCTGTCGGCTGTCAACTCAACCCTCTTAACTGAACTCTCAGACCTGCTTTTGTCTTTCATGTCCTAACCTTACCCCCCTGAATGGATAACTGTACTACTTAATCCTCCATAACCGGATTTGTAAATTACACTTTAGCCTTCTCATGAATTGGTCCCTCTTATGTGTTGAATGTTGATATTGATTATATTTCATTATCTTCCTTCAGTAGTGGCCTAAAATTCATCAATTAACATGTAAGAAAATAAAAAGCAGGATATTAAGTTGGGTTTTCCAGGAGACTCCATGTAAAGTAATTATGTCTAAAAAAGAAATTAAAAATAGAGCTTCCCTATGACCCTGCAATTGCACTACTGGGTATTTACCCCAAAGATACAGATGTGGTGAAAAGAAGGGCCATCTGTACCCCAATGTTTATAGCAGCAATGGCCACGGTCACCAAACTATGGAAAGAACCAAGATGCCCTTCGACAGATGAATGGATAAGGAAGATGTGGTCCCTATACACTATGGAGTATTATGCCTCCATCAGAAAGGATGAATACCCAACTTTTGTATCAACATGGAGGGGACTATAAGAGATTATGCTGAGTGAAATAAGTCAAGCAGAGAGAGTCAATTATCATATGGTTTCACTTATTTGTGTAGCATAAGAAATAATACCGAGGACATGGGGAGATGGAGAAGAGAAAGGAGTTGAGGGAAATTGGAGGGGGAGATGAACCATGAGAGACTATGGACTCTGAAAAACAATCTGAGGGTTTTGAAGGGGCGGGAGGTGGGAAGTTGGGCCAGCCTGGTGGTGGGTATTAAGGAGGGCATGTATTGCATGGAGCACTGGGTGTGGTGCATAAACAATGAATTCTAGTACACTGAAAAGTAATTTAAAAAATTTTAAGAAAATTAAATCATAATCTATATACTCTCCATTTCAGAAAAAAATAATAATAACCACGGGGTGGTGATTCTAAGCAAAACGATCCATCCAAACCAAAAAATGTAGATGAGAAAAGCACATTGAGACAGTTCTTTACAAGAAAGGGCTTGAGAACCACATTGATGGCTCATTTCCTAGAAGCTGTTAGCCTCAAGTTGTTTCATTAATAAACCCAGTAATACTTCTTGGGATAACCACCCCCACTCACCCCATGACCACATTGTTTTTCTAAGTGCATTCAATATCATATACATTTTAAAAGGAATTTAAACTGACTTCCCTCCTAGAAATGGAAAAAAGAAAGGCCTTTAAAACATATCAGAGATGATGTGTTTTTCAATTAGTTTGTTTATATTTGGTTTGGATTGGGAAGAACGGAGCAATTTTCACCAACATAATCTCATTAATCTCCAAGTTTTCTATCTATGAGAGAAAAGCTAGACAGCAGGCTATTTGTTTTCTGTTCAGTGAATTCTTGTGCCATTCCCTTGCAGTTTAATGAACAGTTTCTCCAAATCCTGAGAGGAGCTGAAGTGTTTATTTCAGCAAATAATATGTTTGCGGAAGCACACATCATTACAGAAAACTTCCCTGGTGACATATCGTGGCCTCTTAGTCCACTGGGCAAAAGAAGGTCATAAAAAAGCACATGGATATTTTGCCCAATGCTGCAATTTTTCTTCACTAAAAACAGAGAACTGGAATGTACCAAAGCATTTATACCTTTAAATTAATAAAGTTCAAAGCTATGAGTTTTATTTCCAGACAACTTAAATTGATTCATTACTCTTTATTGAAATATGCATATTCTAAAAGTACATAGGGCAACTATGAGCTTTTTCAAATGGTACATATTTGTGTTACCAACTCCCAAATCGAGAAACAGACCATGACTGGCACCCAGGATATACCCTCATGCCCCTCTTTCCATCATTACCTCTAAGCTCACCACTCGTCTGACTTCTGTCACTTTGGGTGGATTTGTTGTGTTCAGACTTTATATAAATAGGATCATATAAGGTACATTTTGTTGTGTCTGGTTTCTCTCATTCAACATGTTTGTGACATAGTTCCCTATTGTTGTGCATTATTATAGAACATTCATTCTCATTCTACACAACAGCATTCCATTGTGTGAATACTCTATGATTTATTTATCCATTATACCATTGACAAACACTTGGGTATCTTTAGGTTTGAAACTACTACAAATTGCACTTTGATGAATACTCTGTACATTTTTTGGTAATAATTATGTGTTTCTGTTGGATACCTGCCAAGGAGTGAAACTGCTGGGTTGTTATATGTAATTTATATCCATATATATATATATATATATATACACACACACACACACACATATATATATATACACATTTTTTAATTTCAAATATATATTCAAGTATATATATATTTATATATATAGGGGCTGTATGTATTTATGTATATATGGGTTGTTAGATGTAATTTATATTCATACATTTATTCAAATTTAGCGATTAACACTAGTTTTACAAATTATTTGTACCAATTTTCACTCTTAAGTATTTGAGGGTTCCAGTTGCTTCACATACTTATCAATACTTAGTATTGTTTGTGATTTTCATTTTAGCCATTCTGATAGTTGTGTCCTCTGTTGGAATTGGGTTTGATTGGCTTTTCCTTGATAATTAAGTTAGGATACCTTTCATATGTTAATTTGCCATACCTTCCTTGTTGTTCAAGTATCTTGTCAATTTTTCTCCTGGGTCCCTCTCCTTTTTCTCTTTCACTCACAATAGTTCTTGAAAAACCTTGGTGATAAGTACTTTATAAATAAATGTATTGTGAATATTTCTCCCACTCTGAGCATTGCCTTTTCAATCCTTTCAATATGCTGTCTTTTGATGAATAAAAATTCTTCAATTTTACTAAAGACCACTGTATAAATTCTTACTTCCATCATGGGCACTTTTTGTGTGTGTCCAGTTTAAGAAATATTTACCTACAAAGGATCATGATGATATTCTTTTACAGTTTAAGAAAAAAAATTAGTGGTTTGCCCTTTGCATTTAGATTGCAAGCCATCTGGAGCTGATTTACTGTGCACAGTATGATACAGGATTAAAGATACTTTTTTCTCCATATGAAATCCATCCAGCACTATTTATTGAAAATCATCCTTTTTTCTATTATACTTTGAAAATAGTTTTTTTAATCAACCAGCTATCAATCTAGCCTCTTCCTTTTGAACTCATCCATAATCACAACTTTAAAACTTCATTTGGAAAAATGTAAACCCACTGATAAACAATAAATAACACATTTATTAAGTTTCAGAATTGGAAACAGGATTTAAAAATGGGAAGAAGTAATAGTTCTCTAATTATTTTATTATTATTCTTTTTAACATATCATTGGGGCATCTGGGTGGCACAGTCAGCTAAGTGTCTGATTCTTGGTTTCAGCTCAGGCTGAGATCTCAGGGTCCTGAGCTTGAGCCCTATGTTGGGCTCCAATCTCAGCATGGCGTTTGCTTAAGATTCTTTCTCCCTGTCTCTCTGCTCCTCTTGCTCATGCTCTCTCTCTAAAACAAACAAACAAACAAAAAGTCTTTTAAAAATATTTTAAAAGGGGTGCCTGGGTGGCTCAGTAGCTTAAGCCTCTGCCTTCTGCTTTGGTCATGGTCTCAGGGTCCTGGGATCGAGCCCCACATCGGGCTCTCTGCTCAGCAGGGATCCTGCTTTCCCCTCTCTCTCTCCCTGCCTCTTTGCCTATTTGTGATCTTTCCCTCTCTGTCAAATAAATAAAAACAAAATTTTAAAAAAATATATTTTAAAAAATGAGAAAGTAAAAAAAAAATAAAGTAAAGTATGCCATTGACCTATAAAATCATCATTATTATCAACAACATTCTCCTATTCCCTTTGTCCTAGAGTGCAACCTGTCCTGAGAACACCTGAAAACAGACAAGATCCTGGACCTCACCCAGGAGTACATGTAGCAATTATCACTTCCTTCAACAGGTACATCTTTTTGCTTTCTCTCATCCATCTATTCAAAATTCCGTTTTATTCTCTTATTTCCGAATGTATTGATACTTCCTCCTTGTCCAAATGATCTTTAGCAGTATTTGCCTTAGCCCTGCCAATGGAAATTTAACTAACATGTATTGAACATCTATTAGGCAATGGGGTAGTTGTCTCTTAAAATACTGTTTCTAATATGTAGAGCCAAACAGTCTGCAAAAGAGATCATTATCTCAATTTTACAACTGTAATAATTATTAATACTTTTAAAGAGATCAGAGACTTTGATGAGAATTTGATAAAAGCTATAGTTTTTCTTTCCTGAAAATACACATATACACAAAATGATACGTAACATTACAAGCGCTCCTAAGACCACAGGTGGAGAACTTTTTCAACAGAGAATTATTATTCTCTGTTATGAGGACAATTCTCCACGAGCATCTTTGATGGTTATAACGTGCTGCTTTATTAAGGATATTTCTGCAGTTGCTCTTAGGGCTTAATAAATGATTCCAACATAAAAACATATTAAACAGAATATAAAAGGAATCTATGTTTTAAATCTAGACGAATTTAAGGCACTTCATTTGGTACTAATAAGTTTCTAAAAATCCTTTTAAAAAGAAGTGTCATTAAGAATAGACATTTTCTTTGGCTGTATAATGAAATATTTAGTGGTTGCCCTTCACCCTATCTCTCAGCCACTAGCTAAGAGAAAGACAGAATGCCTTATTACCAACTTTTTTCAAATAAACAGAAGAACAAAATATAATTGCTTTTGTGTAGTTCTAAGAGGGCACCACAGGTGGTCCTTTCTTTAAAGAATGAAAATGTATTTAATCAGTTTGTGTTACAAAAAATGTATCAATTTGTTATGACATTCAGAAAGGCTACATGGAGTGCTCTGTGGGGGGCGGGGGGGTCTGTATATGGGCACTGACACCCACAGAGCCTCCCACCTCTCAACTCTAGCCTAGAGCACAAAGCCCGCATGTGGTGTCACCAAGCCAGCTGTGTATTGCAATTAACTGCAACTTCAGTCCCTGGTCCTCAACATTTCCTCACCCAAAAACCTGCTGTTTTTATTTCTTCTTACAGCTCCACAGACGTTAAAGCTGTCATCTCTGACTTCTATCTAGCAGGAGTATTCTTTGCTTCCTCAAAAGATAATCAAACTCCAGGAAAAAACACCCTGCTTAGATGTGACACCAAAGAACCAGTGGATTGATCTCCATGAGCATGTCATTGCGGTAGCATGCTCAAGATGCCTCCAAGAGGTAAGATTTATTTAAAAAAAAAATCAAAATCAAAATTTTCAGTGTAGAAATTGTATTCCTGGTACTTCCTAAAACAATCCAGTCTCACAAAAAATCCTCATGATTTGTATATTGTATTGAATAGGGCAATTTCTATTTCCTAAGTGACCCTGTCAACACAGAATCCTAGGTCTACTGGCCATGAGGATGTTGAGCTGAGTTTTGGCTCTGGCTCTTTGCTAGTAAGACTAGTTACTACTTTTGTTTTCAAAGAGCATACACAGAAGGAAAGAAATTAGAGGTCTTAAAATCATTTGTAATACACTGGGCAAATACAAATTATGCCACCGTTTTCATTTTACCCAAGCGGGCTTCCCACTGTCTATCCTTCTACTCTCATTCGCCCTCCATTCTCCTACTCTTCTTTTAGATTTCTTTTTTTTTTAAAGATTTTATTTATTTATTTGAGAGAGAGAGAGAGAGAGAGAGATCACAAGTAGGCAGGGAGGCAGGTGGGGGGGCGGGGTGGAGAGCAGGCTCCCTGCTGAGCAGAGAGCCCGACGTGGGGCTCGATCCCAGGACCCTGAGATCATGACCTGAGCTCAAGGCAGAGGCTTAACCCACTGAGCCTCCCAGGCACCCTTCTTCTTTTAGGTTCCAAACCCACCTGGACATGCCCCAGTTAAGATTAAAGCCAACTCTGATTACCTTGGCCTGTTCCTGAGAAACTGGATATGGCTAAAACAAAACCACCCAACCAATTCTAACTTTAAATTAACAGTCATGAACATTGAGTAGGCTCTTAATATTGCCTTGCCATCTTACTATTTTCCTCATCCAATCCATACTGCCTCTCTCTGGGTAGATCATTTATGTTCTACCTTCTCCTAGACCTGTCATTTTCCAAAACCTCCTCCCTGTCTGCAAATATTCTTTTCAATATTTCAATGAGAAAATATGAAAAATTGGAAGGGAACTTCCACATCTTTCCTTTTCTAAAACTGACAACCCTACTGGCAACTACACTCAGATACTTGGACCTCACTTCTGTCACAGAGTTTTAAAAATAAGCCCTCTGGTGCACCTGGGTGGCTCAGTCATTAAGTATCTGCCTTTGGCTCAGGTCATGGTCTCAGAGTCCTGGGATCAAGCCCCACATTGGGCTCCCTGCTCAGTGGGGAGTCTGCTTCTCCCTCTCCCTCCTCTCCTGCTTGTGTTTCCTCTCTCATTGTCTCCCTCTGTCAAGTAAATAAATAAAATCTTTAAAAAAAATTTTTTAATAAAAAATAATAAAAATAAAAATAAGCCCTCCATGGGGCAATTGGGTGGCTCAATCAGCTGACCACCCAGTGCTCGATTCTGGCTCAGGTCATGATCTTAGAGTCATGAGACTGAGGCCTGTATGGGGTTCTACTCTCAGTGCAGAGTCTGCTTGAGGTTCTCTTTCTCTCCCTCCCTCTCCCTTTTCTGTCCCCCAACTCGTGCTCACTCTCACTCTCTCTCTCTCTCTCAAAAATAAATAAATCTTAAAAAAAAAAAAGCCTACATTTCAGCAATGGGTCCAATCCTAGCTTGTCTATCAAGGACTTTACTTCTGCAATCACATACTCTTTTTTCTGCATCATTGCCTTTTCCACTTGAAGGAATTATTTCCATCTTTATACAAACATGTTGTAATATAGTGTATCTAAAAAAAATAGTAAACATTCTTGACTGTTTATCCCTTATTAGCTTCTTCTTCATTTGTCTTCCTTCCTATACAGCAAAATTCTGATAAGGAATAATAATGGCTCTGTGCACTTCCTCTACTGCCCTCGTCCAAAGTTGGTGTTCATTTTTACCACTTCACGAAAAGCACTTACCAAGATGCCTACTGATCTCCATGTTGCCAAGTTCATGAATATTTATCTGCCCATCTACCTCCCCTTCTAAGGGCTTTTAGCACACTTGTTCCTTCTTGAAATAGTTTTGTTCAAATGACTTTCTAGACACCACACCCTCTTGATTCCCCTCCTAACCTTATTAGCTGATCCTTCATGGTCCTCCCTGACTTTCCAAGAACTCAGTTCTCAGCCTTCATCTCTCATCTCTTCTCTACACTTACTCTCTTTGTGGTCGCAAACATTCCTGGGGTTACTGAATAAAACCTCTGCACTAATACATTATTTTTATCTGGCCCCAGCCTCTCCTCTGAGTTCTGTTCTTGTACATCCAACAGGTTAGTTTGGTATTGACTCTGATGTTTAATAGGCATAAGACACTTAACATCCAATATCAAATTCTTCATTTCCCCTTAAACCTTCTCTTCTCCGAATTTCTCTATTTCAGTAAATGGCACCAATATTCTCCCAGGTGCCCAGATCAAAGACCCTGGAGTCATCCATTACTTCTCTCTTCCTTACTTACCAATATACAATCCAAGAGCAGACTGTGTCATCTTTTTCTTCAAGATGTAAGCAGAACTGAACCAATTTTGGCTTAGTTTCTACCAATATTACACCACTCCCAGTCTCTATCCATTTTCACATGAAATAATGTAGTAGACTCAAATTCTCTTTCTCTATATGTCACACAGAGT
Organism: Mellivora capensis; assembly: GCA_004024625.1. Lineage (NCBI taxonomy): Eukaryota > Metazoa > Chordata > Mammalia > Carnivora > Mustelidae > Mellivora > Mellivora capensis. The sequence continues at coordinate 138,573 of PISX010001331.1, read as the reverse complement.
CATAAATAAGCATTGGGATTAGATAATCAACCCAAATAAGTGTTTAAAATTATGTAAGATTATATGATTCCTAGACATAAAGCCTTCCACAGATGCCCTCCACACTTAAAATCTAAACCCTTAACCTTGATCTACAAAATTATACATGGTCTAGTCCATGGATACCTCTCTGACCTATTATCTGATAGCTCATTCCCTTGCCTGCCACAGTCTAGTCACTGTTTCTTCCAAGAACGCAACAAGCACATCCCTGCAGGGCCTTTGTCCTTGCTAGCCCTTCTGCCTAGGTTGCTCTTCCTCCAGACATGCACGTAACCCCTTCAGTTCTTTTAGGTTTTGCACCTTCCCAGGGAAGTGATCACTTCTACCGTACTTGCAATCATAGAACTTTGATCCCAATCATAGAACTTTGATCCATTCTCTGCCTGTTAATTTACTTCTTTCATATCACTTACTACTACCTGATACTGTTTCACATGATTATTTTATCCATAGTTAAAATATAAGGTTTCTGGCACCAGAGTGGCAGTTAAGCATCCCACCACGATGCTTCCTGTTTTTTCCTTCTCCTTTCCTTTCCCCCATATTTTCCCCTTTGTATTTTAGTCCCCACTCTGGCCCCCACCCCCACCAGCTATTTGCCTCAATCTCATCCTCAACCTTCCAGCCTTTTACAAGTAATTGCATCGTTTCCTGCCTGAGTGATCAGAGCAGCCTCTAATTCTCTGTCTATGTCTCTTCACATAAAGCATTGGCTGATTCTATGCCAAGAGGAAAGCGCTTTAAAACGTGACCTCAGCCAACCCCTCTTGCTTCGGCTCCTACCCTGCCCCACATCCAACCTCCACAACTGCCACATCCAAGTGTCTCGCACGTGAGGTCATGATCTCACGGTTATAAGTTCGAGCCCACATCAAACTCCATGCACAGTGGGGAGTCCACTCGAGATTCTCTCTCCCTCCCCTCTGCCCCTCCATCTTGCACATGTACTACTTCTCTCTGTCTCTCTCTCTCAAAATAAATAATTTTTTGTTATATAAGCTTTATAAGTGTAGGGATTATGATAGTTTTATTTATTGTTATGGTTTCAGTGGCTGTAACTGTGCTCCATTGAAAGCTGATAATCATTCAACATTGGTTAAATGTCCAAATGTGTCCTGAACCCTAACATGATGAATCCATTAATTATTATTCAGAACCAAGACTATGTATCTACCTATCATCAGAAACAGTGCAATCAATAAATAATTTCATTTTTTGGCAAGTCAAGCAAATATTAAAAGAGTTTTAGAACAAAAGGGAATTAACTGCGTTCTTGAAACTTAATTCATTCCAATTAAAGAAAGTGCATGCTAAAATAGCGACTTCAGCGGCAATTGCTGTCAGGAAGTAGCCGCCTTCTAGAAATAAAATAAATTCCTTCCCCTAAAGCAAACTACACAATAAGAAACTATTTCTAAAGTAGGAATAACATTATCAAAACTTACATAACAATTTTTAAAAATAAATTTAACTTGATCTCTGCTAAGGGCTCGTGACTTCAATAAAGTAGAAAAACCTCGTTTCCTAAGCAAACTGTTTGTGCACAGCTGGAGTTATGTGGTCAGCACTCAACTGTCGCCTAGAAGCATCTAGTTGGTACACTGTCTAGGCATGAGTCTAATTAGGCATTACTAGTTCATTACCACTTCACGAAAAGCACTTACCAAGTGCTTTTCTAGGCACGAGTCTAACTCTTCCTGAAATTTTTCATAATGTCCTTGGTTATTATCTTGCCATAATAAGCTAATAATGGCTTATAATTGTTTGAGTTATTTCAACTCATTCATATAATTATAACACTTATTTTTAAGGTAACTCAGAGTTTTTCCATTATGTAAGAATCTAAGTAGTCTGTTGTAGCCTTCAAATAAATATCAAAAGTAAGTTAATGTCAAATGTTAATTGATTTTCTAATACTCATTAGTGTTCCTTTCTAAATCACAGTGCTACTGGTCATGTATAACAATGAACTTGCATTTGGGATTAACTTAAAATCCCAACAAATAAATTTCTGAGGGTCAGAGTATATATCCTATGCCAGGTAACAATACTACTTCAAAGTTAAATTAACCTTATTTGGAAATAAATTTTGCATTTCTACTTTTAACTCTTTACTATGGAGTGTGGCTTCAATAAAAGGGAAGACTCTCAGTTTGGCTGAGTGCTAGGAAAAGAACTAAGAAAATAAAATTGGAACCATGAGTTGGGATAGAGATGAACTTTGTTCTCTTATAAGATAATACTTGACTTGTGCCAATATATAAATGCAGACTTTAAAAAGTTTATACAAATATGTCCCTAGGTGTGTTCTATGAAATTAGTCATTAAAAAAAAAAAAAAGGATTTTGAAGTATTGGGAGGAAAATCTTCCAGATAGGACTAAGTCGACATGGGTACTGCACAGGAGAAGGAAAGAGGTAGAAGTGTCAGAGGTGAAATGGGGAAGAGCCATGTGTTCTTCTCAATAGTTGCCGTGGAGCGTGTGATACATACTCCCTTGTCCATCTCCTTTGTGCCATTTTAAGTAGAAGATATATTGTCACTAATAGTGACACCTGCATGGGCTGATTCCTTCAGGAAAATAGGACTGACTGTGCCACCCTGGTGAATGAGGGATTAACAGAAAATGACTCACGAATGTAGAGGTGAAGAAGGAGGAAGTGCTGATGACTGAATCAGATACTCTTTTCGATTCACCCCTACTTTCAGAATTCAGCAAGGCAGTACAACCTTTCACCAAAAAGCTATTGTCCCAACACAAAATAACCTTGGAACAGTTTGAATATCATGTTCATAAAATTTATTTTAAAAATGAACTTAAGGGGCACCTGGGTGGCTCAGTTGGTTAAGTGTCTGCCTTCTGCCCAGGTCATGACCCCAGGGTCCTGGGATGGAGCCTGGCATCAGGCTCCCTGCTCAGGGGGGAGCCGGCTTTTCCTTCTCCTTCTGCTGTTGCTCCCACTGCTGATACTTTCTCTGTGTGTGTGTGTCAAATAAATAAGTAAAATCTTCAAAACAAACAAACAAACAAAACAAAACAAAACAAAAAACGTGAACTTAAAAATGGACTTCATTTCTTGGGGAATTAAGCCTACATTGTAACATTATAATTTATCCAAGACTTAAAATAGATTCATTTGAACACATTGTTGAAGAGATTCATTAATGATTTAAATGTATGGTGAATTCTCAGCTACATTTCATCCCATTAGGATAACAAATGGATTTCATGCCAAAAGTCCCTCACATATGGAAGGATGACTACTTCCCTTCCACACTATTTGCTTTATTAGGATTTCACCCCTCCAATAAAATTGTGCCAATGATTGATGATTTTGTGATCTAGTAGTGTATGTGTTCTCTTACCCAACAATGAAAACTGCTTCATTGCTGGCAAAATAAAGTTAAACAGACAAGTCATGTGACTCACAAGAGAAGGCATCCACTGTTCTTCCAACAACTGAATGTCCCAGTCTACATGGATTCAAATCAGGAAGCTATGATATTCAGTTAACCACCCAAACCCAGATCACCAGTTTAATACACACAGGCATAGCTGGCAAAAGTCATGCAGAGGCTGGTAGAAAACATGAACAGAAGCATAATCATCTCTCAATTCATTTTTTCTGGAACTAGGATTCATCAGGCACAGGTAACAGCTACTGAGAACTAAACAACACAGACAGAAATAAGGAGTGTTCAAAGGACTCTTTATAATAATAAGCTGTCCTTTGTACGACTCACTTGTACTATGGTTTGGAGAGGTATTTCTTTGGGGAAAGGGAGAAAGAAATGGAGAGCCAATATGAATATATAGTTTGAGTCATATAGACAATGTATGTGACAGGGGAAGAAGTTTAGGAGAGCAAAGAACAGGGAAGCAGCGGAGTCACACATATGCACAAATGTAACTGACCAGAAGGGGGAACGTTAAGAGTGATCACCATCCAGTTACATGGATAGAAATAGTCGCTCTTCCCATCCTGTGCTTATTCTACACTTAAAACAATCTTTTAACTCTTAATTCAGTAATTGGCAGGATATGTGCTGTCTAAAAATGGTCCATGACCATTTCCTTTCTCTTTCCCTTTCTCTCAAATTTATCCCAAATGGTAAATATAGAAAACCAAACTTTGTCAATGAAGATCACGTTTGTCAACAATTTAAAACAGAAATTCTTAGCTTAGAATACATTTTTTAAAAACCCCACAAAACCATTTCATCTCTACCACCTGTAATCAATTTGTTTCCACATTTTATAGGAGAGAATATTGCTATTAGGTATATGACATTTATTATGGTTAACTGCCATGTTTTATGAGAATCAGAGTTCACAGCTACTACAGGGGGGTATAAATAGGAAGAATGACCAAAGTTATAGGTAAATAATTTATTTCTCCTCCACAATAGTAAAGGAAATTCTTCAGGGCTTTCTATAGGTTATTTTAAGGTCAATTTCTGTTCCCATATTTATAAGACAAGATTTTGTGCCAATATACACAGATTTTAAAAAAGACTAGGAGGGGGCACCTGGGTGGCTCAGTGGGTTGAGCCTCTGCCTTCGGCTCAGGTCATGATCTCAGGGTCCTGGGATCAAGCCCCACATGGGGCTTTCTGCTCAGCAGGGAGCCTGCTTCCTCCTCTCTCTGCCTGCTTCTCTGCCTACTTGTGATCTCTGTCTGTCAAATAAAAATAAATCAAATATTTTTTAAAATAAATAAATAAATTAAAAAGACTACGAGTATTTCCCCAGGTATATTCTATATAATTTTTCTGTGATATATTAGCAAATGTTCCAGAGATAAATGGATCTTGATCAACTAAGTTTGCAAGCACTAAATTAAGTTTTGTTTTTGTTTTTGTTTTTACTTCAGATCTTCTCAGAAGATTTGACATGCTCAAACATTTAGTAAATTTCAAAGGCAATACACTGTGTAGAGTTTCATGTCTTACTTGATCAGGAAACCACTGCAGTGAGTATCCATTCTGTATATTAGTGTGCTGCAGAACACAGTTGGTAAATGCCATTCTATTTATTCATGAAACAGATAAAACTTGAATAGGCAAATTTATAACTGCAGACATATACAATTTTTATTTCTAGGATGACGTGTGTTAGAGATCATGAAACAGAGCAGCTCTACTCTTAATCATAACACAAAGAGAGTTCGTTGGTCTGTGCATGTAGAAATGGAGTTATTCTCTGCAAGTTGATGGAAACTAATTAAGCGCAATTCTTTTTTTTTTTAATTTTTTATTTTTTTATAAACATATAATGTATTTTTATCCCCAGGGGTACATGTCTATGAATCGCCTGGTTTACACACTTTACAGAACTCACCGTAGCACATACCCTCCCCAATGTCCATTACCCCACCCCCCTCTCCTGATCCCCCTCCCTCAGCAACCCTCAGTTTGTTTTGTGAGATTAAGAGTCCCTTATGGTTTGTCTCCCTCCCGATCCCATCTTGTTTCTTTTATTCTTTTCCTACCCCCCAAACCCCCCATGTTGCATCTCCACTTCCTCATACCAGGGAGATCATGTGATAGTTGTCTTCCTCCGATTGACTTATTTCACTAAGCATGATACCCTCTAGTTCCATCCACGTCATTGCAAATGGCAAGATTTCATTTCTTTTTATGGCTGCATAGTATTCCATTGTGTATATATACCACATCTTCTTTATCCATTCATCTGTTGATGGACATCTAATTTCTAATACCTGTAACTGGAACATGCATATGAAAAATGCATTATTTCTGCTAATGACAAAGACACTGGCATCCCCATCCTATCATGAGTGGACCTACACACAAAATGAAGGCAATATGCACTGTTAGTAGGGGACAGCCCCTACCCTCAAGGAGGTACTGGGAGTGGGGGAGGGTGGAGAAGCCATATAAGTCATCAGATCATCGCACTGTGTGGGGAGAACACTGGTGGGGAAGGAGTGCTCACTGAGTGAAGGGAGACCATGGAGGCTTCAGGAAGTCTTCTCACAGGTGTCTCTCCAGCCCTAATGGTAAGCAAGTGTGCGTCTGGCACTGCATACAAAGTAAGACCATGAAAATGCATATGAAACTGGGGACAGAGAAATCAAACGCAGCAAAGGCAGTTATTCTATGCACTGGCCTTGTTGCATTATTTCTTCTCTCAGGAAGGCAGAGAAATTGTAGGTGTCTCACAGTAGCCATGCCTTCCACTCTCTCAAACAGCATCCTGACCTGACCAACAGAACCAGAATATAAAGAGTTTTCTGAACTTGCTAATGGCTCTCTGTGGAACCTACTTCACCTAGATCACTGCATGGTTTGGTTCCCTATTACATCTTGCTATATATCTATATCTATATATATCTATAATATCTTGCTATATATTATATATCTTGCTATATTAGTATTATAATATTAATATCATATTAATATCTTGCTATATATCTCTATATACCTGTAATATATATCTATATATTATATCTTGCTATATCTATCTCTTGCTTAAGAATGTATTTCTTTGGGGCGCCTGCATGGCTCAGTGGATTAAGCCTCTGCCTTCAGCTCAGGTCATGATCTCAGGGTCCTGGGATCAAGCCCCACATTGGGCTCTCTGCTCAGTGGGGAGCCTGCTTTCCTTCCTCTCTCTCTCTGCCTGCTGCTCTGCCTACTTGTGATCTCTCCCTCTCTCTGTCAAATAAATAAATAAAATCTTAAAAAAAAACAAGAATGTATTTATTTAAGAATATTGAGTCTTTACAATGTGGATTAACCAATGTATTCAGCACATTTAGTGAGTCATTACCATGCACCAGTGGCTTGGGCAGGTCCTGTAGAAATAGCTGTGAACAAGAACGCACAGCGGTTATCCACCTTACTTGTGGTGGAGTCTGACAACAAAGTAGCATTCTCTCCTAGGAGTAGAATTTCAAGCAGTGGCAAGTGCTGGGAGAAGCATGGAGAGAGTGAGAGAGAGGGGGGCTGTTTTGTATTGGGCCATAGGGAAGGACTCATTGACAAGGTCAGAATATGCTAAGCAAAATAAGTCAATCAGGAAAAAGACAATTATCATATGATCTCACTAATATGTGGAATTTAAGAAACAAGGCAGAAGATCTTAAGAGAAGAGAGGAAAAAATGAAACAAGATGAAACCAGAGAGGGAGACAAATCACAGGAGACAACTGTAGGAAACAAACTGAGGTTGCTAGAGGGGAGGGAGGTGATGGGATGGGATAACTGGGTGATAGACATTGGGGAGGGTATGTGTTATAATAAGCACTGTGGATTATATAAGACTGATGAATCACAGACCTCTACCCCTGAAACAAATAATACATAATATGTTAATTGAATTTAAATTTTAAAACATAAATTTAAAAAAAAAGAATGTATTTGTTGGGGCGCCTGGGTGGCTCAGCGGGTTAAGCCTCTGCCTTCGGCTCAGGTCATGACCCCAGGTCCTGGGATCAAGCCCCACGTCAGGCTCCCCTCTGCTTCTTCCTCACCCTCTGATATTCCTCACCCATCCCTGATTTCTCTTTCATGGTCTCTCTCACACATGCTCTCTCTCAAATAAAATCTTTAAAAAAAAAAAAAGTATTTGTGCTTACATGGTTGTAGCTATGATTGTCACCTGGACTCACATGGCTCTGTGTCCCTCAATACCTGTCTTGTTTAGTGACCTAACACATCCCTTGCCCTTGTATATGCTACAAAAAATGATCCTTGTGGCTCCATCTTCCTATTCCATCCCCTTCTTTGGTTTAAGTTCCCTGACATCTCCACTGAGAAGCTAAGACCATGGAGTGGAAACTCTCTTTAGATGTTGCACTCCAACATAATATCCTGCTTATCTCTGAGAATGGTGACACCATCACAGTCTATATCCTAACAGCAGGCTAGAATGGGCTCCGTGACTCACGCTGTTGGCACCACATGGGGGTAAAGCCTTTTGGGGACACCAAGCCAAAGCCTCAAAACAACACCAGGTCCTGCCTCTTCTCGGACTGTCCTAACCCTGCAGCTACCACACCTTCCCATTCTCTGCCAACCACGCCATCCTCTTCGGGTTCTGTCTCATTCATTCTTTTCTTTCTTCCATTTTTAAATTTCTTTACAGAGTGATATAGGTAGGAAAATGGGAACCTGCTAGGTAATCACAGGTGAGATAGAGAGGATGGATTCAAGAAAATACTTAGGAGGTGAGATACAGAGGGATGAGAGGACATCAGGTAACAGGCTGAGAACGGTACCATAAGTTAAACAGATACATAATTAAGAAATATAGAGAAGAATGTTTCATGGCACATAAGTTAATGCAGTTTGGGATTTTTAGAATGCTAAGTGGCTGTGGTGTAACCACATAGATGAGTTGAGAAAGCAGCAAAGAGTCTCATTCCAAGAAGTCAAGAGCCATGAACAAATAGGAGGGTGTACATTGGGCCAGGGGTATGGATTATGTCTCCCAGGAAAATTAAGGCACACACAGCTATGTGTTGAGTATAGGATGCTAAAAAACACCAACATATAGAATTATTATGATTTTGTTATTAACACTCCAAGTTTTATCTACTACCAATGCAGAGATTTCTGGAAAAGAGGAAAAAAAAGAAGTTGATTTAAGGGGGTTACCATTACTATTTTTTGCTTTCAGTGTGTATCTTTGTAATAGGATAGTGACTGAAGATCTGCAGTACACTTTATTTTTTTTAATAGGATCCCTCCTCAGTGTGAAGCCCGACGAAGGGCTTGAACTCATGACCCTAAGATCAACACCTGACCTGAGATCAAAAGTAGGTGCTTAACCAACTAAGCCACGCAGGCATCCCAGTCTCCAGTCCACTTGAAAATAAACTAATGTCTGAGCTGCCATCATAGGACCATAACACATACTCCTAGACAAGGCAAGGAAAATTCCCACTGCTTGTCAGCCAAAACCCCATACCAAGGCAGGACATGGATCAAACTGCATTATATCATCAAGTGTTCAGCACTACTTTTTTTGCCAAGAGCTACCTTTTCCAGTCTTGCTTCCAACAGGGAACAGCTTCTAGCAAGGTCGTCGAAATTCATGACTGTAGAAGCTGAACATTCCAAGATTTCCTGGTACTCCCAGGCTTTTGCACAGAATGTTCTGTCTGCATGGAAACTTTCCCCTCCATTCTCTCCTCTCCTTACTGCTTAACCTTCTCTGACCTAGAGGGTCTTGTGTTTTCTGCTATCATCTATGAAACCGAAGCAGGCTATTTGTTAGCTGTCAAGTAAAGTAAAACCTCAGACCCTTCAAAGATCGTGATGGAAGGAAAAATCAACAATTCCAAATAACCTAGCAAAATATCTGCCTGCTTTCTGACATCTACTACTCCATTCCGTTCTCTGGATTGACTCTGTACCTTGCTAAACTCCAAATAGTCCCAAAGGGAAAAAGATAAAAATAATTATCACATAGGAAAAAAGGGGGGTGGTGCACCTGGGTGGTTCAGTCAGTTGAGCATCCAACTCTTTACTTTGACTCAAGTCATGATCTCAGGGTGGTGAGATCAAGCTCCATGTCGGGCTCTGCACTGGGTGTGGAGCTTGCTTAGAATTCTCTCTCCCTCTCCTTCTGCCCCTCACCCTGTTTGCTCTCTCTCACAAAAACAAACAAACAAAAAATCAAAAACACTAAGTCGAATTTAAAAAAAAAAAGATTCTAAGGATATTATAGAAAGGATACCCCTGAGCTACCAGTGAAAGAAATGACAATATAAAAAGGGTCCAGAATTACCCAAGGCAAACTTGCCTCAATCAAATTTTTATCTTGATTGACACCAGTATTTCTGTTCTGGCTTAACTATTTTTATATTTTCAGCATTCATTCTGGAATTTCTATAAATTCACCAGTCTCAACACTGCAAAAAGTACCTATAAAACATATTTTTTTTCAATTTTTGGTAAAATAACCTCTTTCTAATTGATTTGTTACAAAAATCCTTTTGCAATTTCAAGAAGGTTTTGGTTTCTAACATCCTAGTATGTTTTAATCTTGCAATAATTTAAAGAGGTGATTTCCTAAATCAACAAGTGGGGCTAATCAGTAAAGGAACTAATACTGCCTGGCAAGGATACAGTTTTTTATTTGTCCTGAAAAAGTCTTAAATCACTACTAGAGAATAATGTTAATAAAAATAACATTCTTACCAGTAATATTTTCTATTTATCATTAAAAAGCTCCAAATATTTTATGGGTATTATCATAATTAATGCTTACATTACCCTTGGGAAATGAGTAAGCAAATAAATTATTTTCTCTACTATATATGAAGGACCTGAGACACCCACCCTACCCTACCTTTCAGTTGTTTTCCTAACTTGATCTTAGCCAAGAAGTGATTCAGTCATTTTCCTAAGGAACACAGCTTTCTAAACTATAAACAGAACTCAACACTTGACCACATTGCCTGTATCTGGATAGAGTCATAATAAGAACCCATGGGTGTAATGATAGAAGAGTTTCTACAAATTTTAACAGCCTTCTGAAATATTTGCATTGGAAGCCTGTATTCATACCTCTAACCACCATGAATTTGGCAGTCATATTCAGCATTCAGCATAAATATTTCTAGCATTCTGTGTATGGGAAGGTATACATGTGTCAACACTGTAGTGACAAAGTGTGTATGTGTGTGTGTGTGTGTGTGTTTTAATTAATTAATTAACACATTAGTTTTCATTCTAAGGCTTTAAAATTTTTCCTGGGATTTCAGCGCAGTGGTCTGGGAGTTCCTGTAGTCAATGCACTCTTAGCAGAACTTGGGAGCTTCTGATCAAAAGATGGAAATTTAAGAATGACACAGGAAAGCTAAGCCAATCTTGGAAAGAGTGAGGGAGAATGTGTTAAAGCTGCATCTCACGGGTGCCTGGGTGGCTCAGTGGCTTGGGCCTCTGCCTTCGGCTCGGGTCATGATCTCAGGGTCCTGGGATCAAGCCTCACATTGAGCTCTCTGCTCTGGTGAGGAGCCTGCTTCCCCCTCTCTCTCTGCCTGCCTCTCTACCTACTTGTGATCTCTCTCTCTCTGCCAAATAAATAAATAGTTAAAAAAAAACTATATCTCAGAGTGTGCTTCCTAGGGAAGGCACGTGCAACAGGTGATCCTGGGAAAGGTCAAGACAGAAAGCGCTAAGTTGGAGCTTTAGAACTGGATCGCTTGCTACCCACTGGCAATCAGGACCTTCCCTGCTAGCGGCATATGGGGCACTACAATCTCTGGAACAAGTGGCAGGTCCAGTGGTTGAAACTCTCCAGGTGTCAGGGGATGTCATGCCAGTGGGGGAAAATACGTTTGCTGGTGCATTGTGTGAAGTAACAATAAATAAGAAAACACCATTGGTGGGACGCCTGGGTGGCTCAGTGGGTTAAGCGGCTGCCTTCGGCTCAGGTCATGATCCCAGCGTCCTGGGATCGAGTCCCACATCAGGCTCCTTGCTCAGCAGGGAGTCTGCTTCTCCCTCTGCCTCTGCCTGCCTCTCTGTCTGCCTGTGATTGCTCGCTCTCTCTCCCTCTCTCTCTGACAAATAAATAAATTTAAAAAAAAAAGAAAGAAAGAAAACGCCATTGGGTGGTTCTTAGTAAGAAGGATGGATCTTCTGAGAAAAGATGAAGAAAAGCTAACAGGGGTTGGTCACTGATGGATAGTTAAATGAAAGTCAGAGGGCCTCCTTGCCAGCCAGCAGTCACTAATGTCTTGCAGAGGGTAAAGGAAGTTGAAGGTCAGGGTCAAGACTTAATATTTGGAGTAGCTGAAGTCCAAAGAAAGTTAAACCATCAATCAAGGCAGCTCTGCCCTGCCAAACTGAGAGCTCTCTTTGTGAAAGAACCAGCTCTCTTAGGGGACTCAGCACAGACAAGGCACTGCTGTGTACCCACTCCATGCAAGCAACTTCGTTACTTGGGCTAAACAAATGGCAGATTCTATGGTATTAAATGTTCTGGTGGTGGGTAAAGATGACATGTGGAAGTTATGGAAAGTTCCAGTGATATCACAGTGCAAACTTCTAAAGTTCTTGAGCAAAGTGATGCTCTCTGGGGCTTCTGAAAAACAGTTCTTGGCATGACACTAAGATAGAGAGCTTGCTCTTGGGGAACTAAGTGATCTTGCTGCCATATTTACCACCATGAGTATGGGATTTTCAGACACATCAACTCAAATGAAAAAGTGGGCCAGCAATAATCACTGTTAAGATGGATAGAGTAGGGGTGCCTGGGTGGCTCAGTAGGTTAAGTGCCTGCCTTTGGCTCAGGTCATGATCTCTGGGTCCTGGGATTGAGTCTCAGTTGAGCTCCCTTTTCAGCAAGGGGTCTCCTTCTCTCTGTCTCTCTCCTTCTGCCCCTCCCCACTGCTTGTTCTCTGTGTCTGTGTGTGTGTGTGTGTGTGTGTGTGTCAAATAAATAAATAAATAAATATTTTTTTAAAAAGAGAGAGATAGGTGAAACACCAGCAGAACCGGCAGTCATAAGCAAAATGCATGAGCTCATAAACCACATTTCCATATCATCACTGCTGCATGAGAAGCTCCCCCTCAGCTCATACCTATAGCCATTATGAAGGATCTTTTACAACCAGAGGACCAAAGAAGAAAAGCCTGAGCTTGGGTCAGATGCGGGTCAGCCTGGTATATGAATGCAAGTTAAAAACAGGCAGCTGTTAGACTATCCTCATTCAGAGGGGTGTGCAAGACAGGGGCGAGGGAAAATCTCCCAATGTACGGAACTTTGGGGCAGTGCACGTGGTCATCCACTTTCTAGGAAAAGACATCTGAGACAAAATTTAAAATGGGTTCCCTCTCCCATGAATAAGAAATCTTTTGCTGTTCAGTTGAATCCTACGCTTTGATTCTGGTCAAATGAGCCTGCTTCTTTTTTGTTGTTTTCATGATCAGAAATCTGTAGTAAACCATGTCTCCATTTAATTATTTGCTTTCCTGAAAACTTAAGAGCCAAATTTAAGGCCCAACTGTGACATATTTGCTGATTCACATTGTTAATATAGTTGTATTTTTTAATAGGATTTTGATTTTCTATTAATAGGCATTTTCCCTGATTCTAAATCCCCACTTAAATTTCTTAAATATAATGCCCTGCTGGACCCTCAGTGGTGATTTATTGAAAAGAAAGACAAGTGGGACTCCTGGGTGGCTCAGGTCATGATCCCGGGTTCCCGGGATCAAGTCCTGCATCAGGCTCCTTACTCAACAGGGGAGCTGCCTGCTGCTCCCCCTGCTCATGCTCATGCTCTCTCTGTCTGACACGTAAATAAAATCTTAAAAAAAAAAAACTTAAAAAAAAAGAAGAAGAAAAGAAAGACAACGATATATAACAGATTGACAGATAAGTACTGTTAAGTATTCATGAAAGCAAACACGAAAGTGAGATTGATCCTAAGGCAAAGCTGGTCATTGGGAGAATACCATTCAGTATAGTCTCTACTCTCTGTTCTTTACCCCATTTCCACCTTGGAGTCTCTTATCTCTTTTTGACAAGACTTATGCATTCAGCCGACTGGGTTCAGCAAAATGCTAGTTAATAATGCCTTAAGGAGCTACCTTTCCCAGGGCCATTTATATTTGGTAGAAATCTATTTAAGAGACATAGGCTCAAAGCCCAAAGGAATGATTTTTCAGATGACCCAATTTTACACGTGCACCTCACCTCACTTTGCATAATCTTCTGTGTCAGGAGCATGAGAATTATGTCATCTACAAATACCTAAAAATTGTGACGTCTAGTTCAGAGATCTTGACATATTTTGTTTTACTAAGGTAAGGCAGAAGGAGCAGAATTTGTTTTATAGCTACACTATCATTTTTCCTTCTAAATTAGTATGAAACATAAAAGAGTCTTTCGAGAAAAAGAAAATCACTGTAAGCAACAACACAAACAGAACGATTCTCACATTTGCGAATTTTAACACAATACAAAATATAGAGCTGTAATCCTAATTCTGTACAAATTTATAATCTGTTGCTTTAACTTACTCTTAGGATATAGATTTATGTGCTTCTAAATGGTTTTCATGGTTATTCATTTTAATAGCTGAATAATTTTCTATTAAGTTAATGTAATGTAATTTACTTTTATGTTATTAAAATTAGGTGCATTTCTATGGGGGTTTTTTGCTATTACATACAATACCTTGATGAACATTTGGCACATGTAGCTTTATATTCATTTAAATTATTTCTATGGAGTGAGATATGCATGGTGGAGTGTTTAAGACAAACACATGAACATTTCTACGTCTCTGTTGATTATTAACATTATTTTATTTTATCTGCTCTCCAAAATTATTGTAGCAATTGCAATAATTTAAACCATTTCACTGGGGCATCAGATCTTCAAAAAACAAAGTAACTCTCCAAAAGAGCATCATTAGTAACAGAACTGGTATTAGAATCACATCTCTTAATACCATGACTTTAATTTATTGAGGACACTGTGAAACATACAAGAAAAAAAAAAAAAAGAAATCATGGGCCTAGTTTTGCCAAGAAAAATTCAGATTTTCCTCAATCCCAAGGGTAAAAAGAGCCACATTAATGCTGTTTCTTCAGCACAAAATACTTTTTCCTGATCTTCTCATTCTTTGGAAATCTCTACCCATCCTTTAGAGTGGAAGTCAGTATTTAATTTATGGAAGAAATTCACCTTCACCTCCAGATTAGATTAAGTTTCCTATTAAATACTGTCATTCCAGACCAACTTCCTCTTGTAGAATATATCACAACTACAATTAAATCATAAATAATTCATGACTTTCCTAATAGAACATAAGCTAACTTCTGTCTGTCTGGTTCTTTACTAGATGTACAGTACCTAAAGCAGTACCTTATATAAAAATCCCTCCATATTTATTGAATAACCAATAAGTGATTAGTAGGACAGATCGTCAAATTATTATTTAAGCAGTACTGAATCATGTTCACCAAAAATACTGCTAGCTCTCCTTCTAAAAAATCTGTAAAGAAACTTTCAATTCGAGATGATGCATTATTATAAGCATTTCCTTTATCGACCTAAAAATCAGTGAAATGGCAGTAGAAGTATACAATAAGTAATGAAATACACCCCAAAATGCAAAATATGCCATTGATAAAGGAAAAGTTTTCTGGTAGAGAGAATGGACGTGACAGTGTAAATGGCAGATGAATCAGATCAGAGGAGATTACAAACCAAAGCATTAAGGGAAAAAGACTAATGCAGAGATGGGGGTTGTTTAACCTGGTGAAGACCTGAAAAGATTTCCAGGCTGGAGTCGGCAGATAGTGAAAATAGAAATGGAGTATGGGGAAACACCATGTATTAAGTGCAAGGTTATGGAGAAACTCTCAGGATCTGGTCCCGGGTGCAGACCTAAAAAGTACTTCATGAAGACACAGATTTTCCTAGTGGCCAATCTCGACACCAGTGTTAGGAATGGGGAGAGAATCCCATGAAAGCCTGCAGAAACCCTATTCCTCCACAGTAGACCATGAGAACGCAGTGGGAAGGGAAGCAGCTTCGCCTAGAAATAGACCACGGTCATGTATTTCCCACCAGCGCAGAGAATGTAAGCAGAGAATGCTTACATTTGTGGTATTACAGATCAAGGAGTCCTTGGATATTCTCCAAGTTTGCAACTAAATGGTAGACTTCTGGCTGACATAAGCTATACACTTAAAGAAAACCCATATCCAGGTACGCTACCAAGGGTGAACTCTTGAGGATATGCAGAGGTATGAACTGTGAACTCTTGCAGGTATGCAATACAATCATCTCATACAACTTGCAGATGTATGAACTGTAACTACTTGGGCTAATTAGCCTAAGTCTTTATCCATAAACACCAGCAAACAGGGATAACCACACTAATAAAAGTAATGATGTGAAAAGGAAACAACCAGTTTTCAAGTTTTAAAACCAGAATCATAGGCCAAATATCAATGCTATAAAGAAAAGACAATAATACTCTTCAAAAAAAACCAACCAACCAACCAAACAAACAAAAAAACCTAGTTTGGGGCTCCTGGGTGGCTTAGTTATTTCAGCTCAAGTTATGATCTCAGAGTGGTGGGATCCAACCCTGCCTTGGGCTCTGCGTTCAGCTGGGACTCAGCTTCAGGATTCTCTCTCTGCCTCTCCCCCTGCCCCTCTTCCAGTGTGCTGGGCCACACACATGCTCTTTCTCTCTCTCTCAAATAAATAAATCTTTAGGGAGACCTGGGTGGCACATTTGGTTAAGTGTCTGCCTTTGGCTCAGGTCATGGCCCCAGGGTCCTAGGATCAAGCCATGTGTCAGGCTTCTTGCTCAGGAGGGAGCCCAGTGCTCCCTGTGCTTATGCTTGCTCTGACAAATAAATAAATAAATAAAATTTTTAAAAAGATCTTAAAAAAAACTACTTTTAGGTTAAGAGAGATTACAGAAGATTATCACTGTAAGTCTTCTGTCTAGGATTTAGACAGCTGGAAAGAATATTGTGTTCCCCAAAACAATAAATAGATAAATAAATAAATAAATAAATAACCAAAAAGTGCTGAATAACTTTTTTAAAAATTCTAATTTTTCTCAAAGCTGTTAGAAAGATGAATTTGCAAGGTAATCCTATATCCTAAAATTCAAGGGAAGACAGATCATTCCTCAGAGAGATGGGATGTAAGCTTTGACTCACCTGTGGCACAACAAGGGAGGAAGAAATTCAAGTATCATACAAGCAGGTTGTAAGATTATAAGAGTCCAGGTAAATTTGTTTTAATTGTTCTATCAGTCAGCATCCTCTAGAGAATCAAAAGTAATCAGCAGGGCACCTGGGTGGCTCAGTGTGTTAAACCCTTTGCCTTCATCTCAGGTCATGATCCCAGGGTCCTGGGATCGAGCCCCATATCGGGCTCTCTGCTCAGCAGGGAGCCTGCTTCCCCCTCTCTCTCTGCCTGCCTCTCTGCCTACTTGTGATCTCTGTCTGTCAAATAAATAAATAAAAATCTTAAAAAAAAAAAAAAAAGTAATCGGCAAGTGAGAAGGAGAAAGACAGAGAGAAAATTTAAGGAGTTGGCTCACACATTTATGGAGGTTGGCAAGTCTGGAATCTGTAAGATAAACCAGCCAGATGGAAACCCAGGGAAGAACTGATATTTTAGGTCACTACAGAGGCCTCTGATGGCAGAACTCTCCCGGCTCAGAAGAGGTCAGACTTTTGTTTTATTCAGGGCTTCCACTGATTGGATGAGGCCAAGCCATATAGTAGAAGACAATTGGCCTTACACAAAGTTCACCTATTTAAATGTGAATCTTGCCCAAAAACACTCTCACAGAAACATCCAGAGGAATACCTGACCACATATGTGGGCACTGTGGCCCAGCTAAGTTGACATATAAAATTACCCAACCTGACGGGGCATCTGGGTGGCTCAGTGGGTTAAGCCTCTGTCTTCGGCTCAGGTCATGATCCCAGGGTCCTGGGATGGAGCCCCACATCGGGCTCTCTGCTAAGCAGGGAGCCTGCTTCCTCCTCTCTCTCTCTGCCTGCCTCTCTGCCTACTTGTGATCTCTCTCTCTATCAAGTAAATTTAAAATTTAAAGTTTAAAAAAACAATTACCCATCATGATAGCTAAAGCCTGAATGTGGGTTAGCAGGAGAGAACAGAACCCTGGGAAGCTGTAAGCACAGGCGATTTTGTTCCTACTCTCTTCCAATGACCTCCATTGGTGCTCGTGAACAAGACCAGGGGCAAAGTGGGAGGCTGAGGAGAGGCTTCCTTGCTGGGCAGGTCTAGAGGAATAAAGAGATGGTCATGGTGAGAAAAGCCTAAAGCTCCAAACCTAAAAGTCTCTATGAAACAAAATTCTGAAACGCCTCAAACATAAAAGGAAGTTCTAGTACTCTGGGGACTTTTCATTATGGCTGAAAAAGTAAAAGAGAAAATCCTATTCCTGACAGGGGGGCAACACACATTCCTGCATCCAGAATTCCATACAGTAGCATCCCATACCAACCCCATATGTACTCATGAGGAAAGGCAGAAAAACTGTTACAGCACAAAACCTGCAAAATATACAAGGCAGAGGCTGGCTGGCACAGGGACAAGGAGCAGGATCACAGAGGAAGCTCCACCCTTGAGAACCAGGGACATGCAGCCCACTTAGGACTAAGGCTGGATCAGGACAAGACACACCAGCAGGCTAGAAATAGCCAGACATGCAATAACATTTCTGGAGGAGAGGAAAAAATGTGAAGAGATATGTCATGGCACTAGAAAAAATGAAGCCAGAGGGTACAAGAAAATCTCAAGAAAAACTCGGGGTGCTGGCTGGTTCAGATGGTTAAGCATCTGCTTTGGGCTCAGGACATGATCTCTGGGTCCTGGGATTGAGCCCTGTGTCAGGCTCCTGGCTCAGCAAAGAGTCTACTTCTCCCTCTCCCTCTGCTTCCCTCCCCTGCTCTTGTTCTCTCTGTGTTTCTCTGTCTCAAATGAATAAATAAATAAATAAAAAGAAAGAAAGAAAGAAAATCTCTCCAGCATACCAGATTCAACATAAACGCAAGGAAACAACAGAGCAATTTGACCCTGGTCTTGCATCAAGAGTAAATATAGCGACAGAAATTCCAAATTCAGCTCACCTCCTAACTACATAGACCCAACACCTTATACTAAGGACACAGCAGAAGACACCTACACATTTCCAGGCCTAAATCTCATTTCTCTCTGTCCATTCTTACTACACATTATATCCATAGCTTAATAAAAAATTAGGAGATGTACACACAGCAAACAACCCACTGTCAAGAGATACAGAAGTCAGTAGAATTGGGCTCAGAGATTACTCAAATGTTCAATTCTATAGTAGAGAATGGCAGAACAGAAGAAAAAAGAAAGTATAAGAAGCAATTTTAATAACTGAAATCCAGGCTCAAGCCTTCAGATTTTAAGGGAACCTTACATGCACAGCATAATGAATTTGAAACAACCCAATCCTAGGTTCATCCTAATAAAATTCAGAATGCCAAGTATGAATTAAAATGTATACAATCGGGTGCCTGGGTGGCTCAGTGGGTTAAGCCTCTGCCTTCGGCTCAGGTCGTGATCTCGGGGTCCTGGGATCGAGTCTCGCATCAGGCTCTCTGATCAGCGGGGAGCCTGCTTCCTCCTCTCTCTCTGCCTGCCTCTCTGTCTACTTGTGATCTCTCGCTGTCAAATAAATAAATAAAATCTTTAAAAAAATGTATACAATCATCTAAAAAGAAAAATGAGTTTACCTTCCAAGGATAAAAATAAGATTTGCATTTGCATTTTCCATCAGCATTATTGGAAACTAGAAAATGTAGCAATGTCTTTAAAATTCTGAAAGAAAGAGATTTTGAATCTAGAACTCTACATTCAAAATATCAGACTTGATTTTGAAAACAATAGACAGACATTTGCAGCTAAAAAACTGTAAAGAGGACCTGAAGGAATATCCAAGAAAAATGTGCTTTTATCTTTTAAAGATTTTATTTATTTATTTATTTGACAGAGATCACAAGTAGGCAGAGAGGCAGGCAGAGAGAGAGGGAGAAGCAGGCTCCCTACTGAGCAGAGAGCCCGATGTGGTGCTCCATCCTAGGACCCTGAGATCATAACCTGAGCCAAAGGCAGAGGCTTTAACCCACTGAGCCACGCAGGCACCCGAAGAAAAATGTTTTAAAACACTTTTTCCCATGTTGACAGAGGAGTCCAATTCAAACAGACCAAATTATAAGTATGGTTAAAATGCTGCATGTTCTAAATTATAATGTGTATTTTAATTAGATCACCAGGTGATCTGTATGCATGTCAAAGCTTGACAAACATTAGTGTGAGTGCTCTAAATTGCTAGTTTACCATATCACAAGTCAATTGATAAACTCAAAAGTTGACAAATCAAAAAATTAAGGTTCAAGAATGACATTTAGAATCACAGGCAGAGGGAGTAACAAGCTGAACTAAAAATAGAATTTTTTTTAAAAGAAAAGAGACAGTAATTATCTCTAAAAAGCAAGAGTATAGGGTGAAGTAGAGGTAAATTTTTACTTTTCAGATTCCATTATTGGTAGAGCTTGTGTTTAAATGTTATTTTTATAGCTATTATAAAGATAAAAGAGTGGGAACCCCAATGTTTACACAATATTCATAGCTGCATAGCTGTTCTAAACCTCTGTTAACTGTTTAATTTGTTTACTTAAATTTGGTGTAGTAGACCAGATAATTGTTATATTCAGATCAAGTTTCCACAACATAAATAGTAATAAATGAATCATAGAAAAAGATTTACAACTATAGTCAAAGTTCTATTTGTTTTTAAAGTATTCAATACAATAAAATTCCATTTCAGTTCAACAAAAGTCTTCGACAGTTTCTTAGATTTGATGGGAACAGAATTAGACTTGGAAATGTTTGCCTTTGGGAACAAAAACAATTATTGTTGAAAATAGCTATTCATTGTTTATATCACAACGTAATAAAGTTCCAAATAATAGACCATTATTTCCATAAATTCGTAAATTGCAAGTAGTAGCTATCACCCATGAATCCATGTTTAAACCAGAGCAGTTCTAGGATGAGATTAATCCCAATGCTCTGCTCTAAACCCTAAAAGGAATTAACCATTTTCTTGTCTTTATTATTGAGATAAACCCATGGTATTCATAATTTCCTGGAGTGAAAAGTACAAAGAACTACTTTTCATTAGTCAGCTGTGCTATGGGAATCAAGAACTTCCAACTCTCATTAGGTTCAGAATGCTATACTAATAGAAACCCATCCCAACCCAACACCTGCTTATGGGGAAATGTACTCAAGGATGTTTTTACGGCAACAGAGATTTATTCCTCATTGCTGTTTAACGTTGGCAGCTATGGGTCTCTGCTTCTCAGGTCCTTTTTTTTTAAGATTTTATTTATTTATTTGACTGACAGAAATCACAAGTAGGCAGAGAGGCAGGCAGAGAGAGAGAGAGGAGGAAGCAGGCTCCCCGCCAAGCAGGGAGCCCAACGCGGGGCTCCATCCCAGGACCCTGAGACCACGACCGGAACCGAAGGCAGAGGCTCAACCCACTGAGCCACCCAGGTGCCCCTTCTCAGGTCCTTTTATTCAAGGACCCAGGCTGAAGGTGAGGCATCTACCTGGGACATACAGTTCACAGGGAAGGGGGATAATAACCAGAGAATTGGCAGAAACAGACACAACAGCCATTGAAGATTTGTGCTTGGATGTGATATATCCAACTTCTGACCACACTCCCTTGGCCAAAAGGCCAATGTCTGTGGGGAAGGAATCTCAATTTTAGCAGGACACACAGCTATTTGCATAGAAATGGATAGGAACCAGGACACCTGGTTGGCGCAATCACAGTCAGTGTAGTGTCCAACTCTTGGTTTCTGCTCAGATCATGATCTCAGGGTCCTGAGATCGAGACCCAAGTTGGGCTCCATGATCAGTGCAGAATCTGCTGCAGATCCTCTCTCCCTCACCCTGCCCCTGCTCCCCTTCCCTTACGCACAAGCCCAAAAGCTCTCTCTCTCAAATAAATAAATCTTAAAAAAATAAAAAAGAAATGGATAGGAATCATAATCTTCTTCCACAACAGAGAATTAAATTTTGGGAAGCACTAATATTCTGTAATCCCTTTCTTTTCCTTTAACATGCATGCTCACCCGAGAGATGTTCTGAAGTCATGCCTCAGATGATGAAGTATTCCACAGAGGGACTGGAAAGCTGCAGGTATTGAATTCCTGTAGAAAGTATGGCTGAGTAAATTGAATAATGAAACATTTTTAATCTTAACTTGACAAAAATCCTGCATTTTTTGTTAAACTGATGCCATCCCAATTTATCATTTAACTATATGTTGAAATAATGGATTTATGAAGATTTTCGTATGGCATTTTTAAAAGGACAATAAAAAATAAGAAATATAGGACATGTTTCAATTAATCATGGGTTAAACTGGGAGCCAAATTTGACATCAGATGAGTTCTGAATATCGATTTTTCAGTTGAGGAGAAAGAGCTTTTTAATTCCCATCAGATCTGTGCAAAATAGAGAGCTCAGAAAAGAATTTTGTATGAAACATTAGAATTTGTCAGACTATGTGATTTTTTTTCCATTTATATGCAGAATATATGCGAGCTAGAATGCAGAGTCTAAAACTTTGTCAATACCACTCTGCCACATTTATTAGTTAAGTTGGCCTCTACCTCTTATCCAAAAAGCTATCATCTTCAATCAACAGATTGTCTGGTGGTAAAATTCTGACAGTACTGAACAAGTGATACAAAGGGTAAATATTTTCACCTGGATAGAGGATAGAAAATGGAAATAAAAAATTGCTACTTGATGGTTTTTATTATAAAATTCAAAGCTTAAAGTGTTGCTGTTTTTATACACCCCCACCACACACTAATACTGAGAAGGTACTGATTGCTCTAAATAAGCAGTAAACCTCTAGGAATAAAACTGTACCCTACTGATAGTCACTTCTACTTTTTTTTTTTTTTTTTTTTTTACTATTTTGTATTCACACACAAAGCTGTACAGTAAGGAAAATACCCCTTTCTTTTTGAATTTTAAGGCAAAATACTAAATAGATGTAAGCTTTCCAATGTAAAAACATTGATACAGAGCTAATTTCATTTCCTTCATCATCATGAATATTATAATAGATGAAATAAACCTCATATAGAAATATTAAATATATCTCCACCCATGGGGGTGGGGATAGGGACATACCAAAGTTTTTGAGGCACTAGAAAATAGGGCAGTAAAAATAACACTGTAACTTTTCCCAACTCTATTTCATTTTGTAAAAATCCAGTTCATATATATAGAGAACACTGAAAAAGTTTCTGGCATGAGGAGCAGTATATTACAAACAGTCCTATATTTGAATCTCAGCTGTGTCACCCTGGGAAAGTCAATTAAGTCTGAGCTTATGTATTAAGTGGGGAAACGAAGACATACACTGACATATTGTAAGAATTAGAGAGAATGCATAGCATAGTTTTTAAGCACAATCCCACACAAGTGCAATCCAGTTTTTGCAAGTCTTCATTGTTCTGGTGGTTGTTTTTAATGTTTATTAATATATAAAAGTATGAAAACTTCAAGAAGCTACTCTGGTGCTAATTTTAGAGTCTATTCAAAACATCTTGAGAGTATGCTATAGACAGGGCAATGTGTTAAAGGCTAGGAGAGATACAAAAAAAGGGGGAGTAGGCTTGTTTCTTCCCTGTTGTAAATGTGAGATTGAAAAGCAAGAAGAGGACTTAGCTAGAAAAAAAAAAAAAGATGGGTTATTTGGTTATCATTTCTGTGATTGAATACAAAGGAGTGTTCTGTGCATTCTGGATGTTTCAGCAGGCGTGAGAGAAGCAGCAGTCTTTCTAGGGCTTCTTTTTGATCATAGAAGATGTGGTACAATGAGAAATAGATACTTGGTCTTTGTCCCTAGCTCCTGACACTTAAATCCTACATAATTACCTAAGTGACAGGAGCACCTAATCTAATAAGGCAACCTTTGGTGGGCCCCTAGATAGCTTCAGGATGGGGGCTGGTCACCAGAAAGACCAAAGCCTGGTCTGAGGCTTTCAGTCCTACCTCTCAGTCTCTGGAGAAGGGAGAGAGAGAGGGGAGGTTTAGTCAGCCCCTACGGTCCCTGGTTTAATTCATCATGTCTATGTAGTGCAACCTCCAGAAAATACACTACATGACCAGGTTTGCAGAGTTTCCAGGTTAGTCAACATATGGAGGGGCTGGCAGGGTGCCACCCTCCCCATCCCACACACCTTGCCCTATACATCTCTTCCACCTGGCTTTCTGAGCTGTATCCTTTATAATAAGTCAGTAATCACTTGGTAATTCTTTAGAATATCAGTAATAATAAATAAAAGGCTTTCTGAGACCTGTTAACTGTTCCAGCACATTATCAAACCTGAGGCAGGGTGACAAGAACTCCCAATCTCTAGCCACGTGGCCAGGAGCACAGGTAGAAATTTGGGACTTGCAATTTGTATCTGATGTGAGAGCGGTCTTGTGGGACTGAACTCCTATTCTGTGGGATCGGCATTAAGTCTAGATAGTTAATATCAGCATTGAACTGTAGGATACCCAGTTCATGTCCAGACAGTTAAGAGAACTGGTTGGTATGGGGGGAAACCTCCACATATTTGGTGTCAGAAGTTTTAAAGAGAAAGGAATTAGAAACAGTGTGTAAAAATAAACAAACCAACAAAATAAAACAAACTTGTCTGCAGATATTCCAGCTAATTCCTATTCTTTTAAAAGAAATGGAATACTAGGTAGATAGGATTCCAAAGCAATTTGATAAACAGGATACAAAATGGTATGTGTTTTTTTAATTGACTTGCTTAGTCATGAAATTTTAATGGTGCTTTGAATTCCCAAGGGGTTAGGAGTAGGGTAAGATGCTACCCATGTGTTATCCTAGACGTTATTAACAACAGGATAAATTAAAATTGGAACAAGTATAATGAATAACAGCTAATGGTTAGTTCAGGGAAGAGTTAAAATCTTATCTAAGGTTTTATATATATTTCAATTTTTTCTGATATGTTTGTATACAAAGAATCCATCATTAAACATTACACTGGCTTATATTTTGTAGTGAAATTGTAATGAGCAACAACTCAAGCCAGAACCACTGAGTCCCAAAGATAGTCAGATTTTCCAATGAGCCCAACAACACCAACTTTAAAATAAAATGTGCAAATATCAAAAGGCATATAAGGAATAGTAATAAGAATAGAATTGTCGGGACGCCTGGGTGGCTCAGTTGGTTAAGCGATTGACTTTGGCTCAGGTCATGATCCCAGCGTCCTGGGATCGAGTCCCACATCGGGCTCCTTGCTTGGCAGGGAGCCTGCTTCTCCCTCTGCCTCTGCCTGCCACTCTGTCTGCCTGTGCTCGCTCGCTCTCTCTCCCTCTCTGACAAATAAATAAATTAAAAAAAAATTAAAAAAAAAAGAATAGAATTGTCTGCAAAAGAAACATTTGCCTAATAATGGCTTTAAAAGTTTTATTTTAATTCAGTGATAGAAAAATAACAGATTTTAATTATACCTAGAATTATTGAGTCTAAAGATAAAGATAAAAATCTTGAAAGGTGCTCTTTTACAATTATGTGGAAAATATCACATATGGTTTCAAGAATGTAGAGACCAAACTTTTGATATTTCTTGATATATGCAACCATTTCATATTTGTCTAATTAACACATAAAACATGACAAAAGACTAAAATCCCACAGTCTGCACTCCCATTAACCAGACTGTCATACATTCTATTAAACATATAAACAGCAAATTCAACCCAGCCATAAATAAAAGATTGTATAATCACTTTCTAAGGAGTTGTCAAACTAACAAAGAAAAACAAAATGAAAGAAATAGACCTAATACTAATGTTCACTTTCCAAAATGGTAAGCTAATAACTATTTTATTAACTTGTTGTAATTAACACGAAGAACATGCATACACTCATTTAAAGAGCCAAACTATAAATAATATAAAACCCATTGTTCTGGGTGCCTTGGAAAAATATTTTTTGGCCATTTACATATTTTGTACCAAAAAAATTCTTCGTCACAGTTTCTAATACCAAGGCAAAATGATTCTTTACATGGAGTGAGAAGATCCCTAGGAAATGTGACATGTAAAGAGAATCAGGTTTTAAAAGCTTAACTCCTGTTTTAAAAGCTTTTATTAAAACAGACATAAACAGTACTGGACATAAGCAGTACCAGAGAGAAATAGTCTCTTTTATTAGGTTAACATAAGGCCACAAATTCATCATTGGACAGTGTGTTCGTGTCATTCCTTCGCTCAGAGTGTGTACTATGATTTTCTGTTAATCCCTATTCTTTCCTCTCTTTCTCTCTTCTTCCTGATTTCAAGTGTTCTTTTGCAAACACTCAACTGCTATTTCTAGGAAAAATTTTGTAGTTCATAACTTTTTTAAAAAACATTTCCCCTCCAAAGGACAATGATGCAAATGAAAGTAAAAAGAGGGAAAAAATAGTGAGTACGTAACAAACAGTGTCATAGTTAAACAGCAGTACCTAAAGTACCATCAAGATCATAGTTCTTGAGGAAGCTGAAAATTAAGGAAAACCATTCTAAATATAAAAATAAATCCTAACAAAGAAAAGTTTGTTTAATTTATCAATTAAAGTAGCTAACAGCTTTGAAGAAGTGATTAAGAACAAAAACCTCCTGTATAATGAAAGTAAAAAATTGCATATGGAAACCAACTATTCTAGAAAATTATATAAGGGAAACAAAACTGCACATTAAGAATTAATGAACACCTATCAAGTATTAAGTCAGCAGCAAGGATACTAATTTTTTTTAATATTTATTTATTTACTTGACAGAGAGAGTGAGATCACAAGTAGGCAGAGAGGTGGGCAGAGAGAGGGGAGAAGCAAGCTCCCTGCTAAGCAGAGAGCCCGATGCGGGGCTCAATCCCAGGACCCCGAGATCATGACCTGAGCCGAAGGCAGAGGCTTAACCCACTGAGCCACCCAGGTGCCCCGGATACTAATTTTGATGATGACAATGGGGTAGCTTGTTTTGTTTGTTTGTTTGTTTCAACCAAGAAGAGAATTAATTTGCTAATTGAGAGCACTACATTATAAGGTGTTCTTTTTCTAGAAACTTATTTCCATTTCACTGTTCCTATATTCAAGAGAATACACAAAACGTATCTGGTGACCCAGTTCTTAGTTCACTTCTAAAGATTCCTTAATCAGAAGTCTCTAATTTCCCACAGGCTCAGAACAAAAGAAGTGATGAGATCATCTCATCTGTATTAGAGAAAAATTTGAGACTATAAACTTTATACCCCACAGAGCTAGCAATAATTGCAAAAGAGAGGTGGGGAAAATATTAGGAATCATGAAAAAAGTAATTCCTAATAGTTGAGTTCTCACTAATCACTGTCAGGAAGCCAGTGCTGATTAAAAGTGTTCAGAGGGCCATCAGAACCTGGCAGGCCAGAGGGCACTGATTTTTAATTCACAGCAGTATCACGTGAGCGCTTCATTTGAAAAGCGCATGACCCAGTCCTGAAGGAATATTTTACATATTTATTTGCCTTGAACTCAACCCAACCTTCCCCTGCTCCCCCCAGTCAAAAACTCCCATGATTTCAGGACATCTTTCTCAAGAAAATATATTATCCTTTTAGTGTGACAATAAAGAAACTAACACTCTAGGTACATTCTACTTGGAGTATATTGAAATTGGAAATGGTGGTTAAGTCAAAAATATGTAATTAACCCTAGGTTCAATCCACATACTGCAAAAAATGATAATGTACTAAAGAAGGGCTATTCAAATCACAAATACGAAAAATGAATAAGTGTAGCTCTCAATGAGACCTCTGGTATTATTGAACTCAGAGCATCGTCGACAATGTTTTGAAGTTGATGGAAAGACTCTAAGAAATTAAATTAGCCATTAGTAAACCAATGAATAAACCACTGTGTAGATGATACAGTGAGATATAAGAAGGTAACATTCATTTGGGAATTAGCACTTAGGGCACCTGGATGGCTCAGTGGTTAAAGCCTCTGCCTTTTGCTCAGGTCATGATCCCAGGGTTCTGGGATCAAGCCCCATATCTGGCTCTCTGCTCAGCGGGGAGCCTGCTTCCCCCCTCTCTCTCTCTGCCTGCTTCTCTGCCTACTTGTGATCTCTCTGTCAAATAAATAAATCTTTTAAAAAATTTTAAAAAATTAAAAAAATTTAAAAAAAGGGAATTAGCACTTAGTGACAAATGATTTTTTTTTTGCATTTTTAAAATTCCAAATAGAACCCAAAGTACCAATCCCAAACACAGTATCTTTAATTAAAACTTGCAAATTCAGGGGCGCCTGGGTGGCTCAGTGGGTTAAAGCCTCTGCCTTCAGCTCAGGTCATGATCCCAGGGTCCTGGGATCGAGCCCCACATCGGGCTCTCTGCTAGGCAGGGAGCCTGCTTCCCCCTCTCTCTTTCTGCCTGCCTCTCTGCCTACTTGTGATCTCTCGTCTGTCAAATAAATAAATAAAATCTTTTAAAAAAAAACTTGCAAATTCAACACAATTATTTACCACTGGAACTGTAAGTTAACATTCATTCAATGATCAGCAGATCATGCAGCTGAAAATTCACTATCCTATACTTTATCTTCTTCCTCTGTAAAATGGGTAAAAGAGTATATAACAAATAAGGTTGCAATGGGGAGTAAGTGAGCTAATATATGCAAAGCAATTACTTTGGTACCAAGTAAAAACTCAGATAATAGTACATATCATTACCCCAATTAAAAAAAAAAAACAACTCTGCCAATACTATACACTGGCTAGACTTGATTACTTTTCATACATTTTCATTAACCCTCTAGCATCCTTGAAAAATTCATTATCCCTGCTTTATAAAAAACAGGCACAGACAGATCAAATAGCTTAGAGATTTAGTAAGCAGAGAAATTCAGATTAAAATGAATGTTTGCGGCACCTGGGTGGCTCAGTGGGTTAAGCCTCTGCCTTCCTCCACTCACGTCATGATCTCAGGGTCCTGGGATGGAGCCCCGCATTGGGTTCTCTGCTCAGCAGGGAGCCTGCTTTTCCCCTCTCTGCCTGACTCTCTGCCTGCTTGTGATCTCTGTCAAATAAATAAATAAAATATTTAAAATAAATAAATAAATAAATATTTAAATATTTTATTAAATAAAATTTTATTAAATAAAATAAATAAATAAATATTTAAAAATAAAATGAATGACCACAAAGCCCACCTAGCTTCAACTACACCAGTGGTTCTCAAATGTCAGTGTAATAAAAAGCTTGGAAAGCTTGTCAAAAATAGTTGCTGTATGTGATCACCAGAGGTTCTGATTGAGAAGACTAAGGGGATAGCCATGAATTTGCATTTATAACCAGCTTACACGTGATGCTGGTGCCCCTAGTCGAAGGACGACATTTTGACTAAACCATACCATACAGTCTCTCAGAAAACGCAGGATAAATTGGTGGTAATGGCATCCCTCTTAGAAGGCCCTTTTTAAAAACCTGTAGATGCATATGTGAAAAGGCTAGATAATGCATCTGTATTCAATTTCATCATTTAAAAATCCAGGCTGAAGACTGGTTTTAGTATTCTATCTGGGCAAAATGTATTTCCCTTTATTAAATGGGGTTCTGAATCCCCTCCCTTCAAAAACAAAAACAAAAACATTTCAAAACAATCATGGTTTCCTAAATTCCTGAGTAAGCCAAATAACAGAATTTTCAGAGGAATCTCTGAACAGAATGATTTTATGAGCTATGTTGTTAGAACTGAAGAATTGATAAAGTATACAAATGAGCACGATACTCATGGTAGAAAAGCTACTGTCAGTACTGCTCTAGACAGATAGCACACTCAACACCTGTAATGATTTCAAATGGTTCTTGGTAAGGATTTTGCACTAACTATTGATTCATTTCTGTGCAGGCACTATTATATGGATGAAGATTTCAATTACCCTAATTTAAATACTTGGAGAAAAGGATTTAACAAACTTGCTGAGTAGAAGATATTATCTTTAAAAAAAAATACATATCTAAATATATCTTTGGTCAAAGAACCATTGGGAGGACCAATGAAGAGAAAGTATGCAATTAATTAAATAAACAATGGTTCTTTCTGTGAAATCTGAGACAGGTCATCATGTATTCACTCCTGCCTACCTGAACTCTTTTGGTGATGGGAAATTCATCAGGCTGTGTATTTTACTTCTATTTATTAGAAAGTTTTCTCATTTATTCTATGCACTTTGTCTGGGGTCCATGCAAACTCCTTCCCCAATGTAGCTGATCTACAAGGCTGAAATCCTAAACAAACATTTGCATATCATTGATAAGTACATCTACCATCAACTCAGCAACTCAAAACAGGTCCACAACCATTGATTTACACCATGAATTCTGCCCTCTTGCAAAAACTCATTCGGCCTACTTGTGCCATTGGGAATTTTATAGCCTAAAAATTTGGTACCTCTTCAGTATATCAACCTTCTCATTACTTTGAAAGCAGCCATCTTCTCCTCCCCCAACTGACTGGTCTTCTCTTTCACACATTTAGCGTTTCCAGTTGTCTCACCATTCCAGTTTGATGTGCTTTCCAGATACTTGAATTTTTCTCTCCTCCAGGATCACTAAATATATATTTTGAGGCATCTTAGTAACCGCAATATTTTTATGTAACTGAATTTATGTAATTAATTTTTTCTCAATGTAAATTATACCCAGTGTAAACTAAAATGCAGCTTATTGTCCCACCAGTATTTATAATAAGTGAAGACAGCACTACCATATGGTTTCACTTATATGTGAAATAGATAGCATGGAGGACATTAGGAGAAGGGAGGGAAAATGAAGGGGGGGGATTTCAGAGGGGGAGAGGAACCATGAGAGACTATGGAATCTGGGAAACAAACAGAGAGTTTTAGAAGGGAGGATTGTTGGAGAATGGGTTAGCCCAGTGATGGGTATTAAGGAGGACATGTATTGCATGGAGCACTGGGTATTACACACAAACAATGAATCATGCAACAGTACATCAAAAACTAGTGGTAGTAAAAAAAAAATGATGTACTGTATGGTGACTAACATAACATAATAAAATAAAATTAAATTAAATTAAGTAAAACAAAATAAAAGGTAAAATTTTGTATATTCCCTAACATTAGCACTGCTTTCTTTGGCCTAATGCTTAATTTCATGGCAGGGGCGGGAGAGAAGTCTTTCAACCATTCCAAAAATATTTTGCATTTTTCACTTGCTCTGTGTCAATGTACTTAAATCCATTTCAAAATAAGTAATACACCCACACAAAATAGAAGAGTATACATTAATTGATACACACAGGAGCCTTCATGCTTAATATAATTAAGCATTCTATTGTTCTTGATGGCAAAAAATTTAAAAACCTTTCCTTCTAACTTGAAAGAACTTTCCAGGCAACCTGCAGAAGCAATTTTTAAATCATCTTGCTTCTAACCTACATATTGTGCTGTGAGGTTAAGTACAACATACACAAAGAAAACAGAAATATAGGAGGGCCCAGTGATGATATTGATTATAAGAACAGACACAAATAAAGGGGAAAAGGACTCTGAGAACAGAGAGGATAGAAAATACCCAAGTGGACTACAAATTGTCCTGTTTTTAAGGATTGTGATTATAGCCCATGGCCATTTGGGGAAGTATGTGTAAGGCATTTATTATTTCTAATATTATTTAAAGGCACTAAAAGTTGGTCTGACAAAAAAAAAACCAAAAAATACATAAATAAAAACATATTTAGATTAACAAGCAATAAGGATTACCCATGAATTTCCCAGCTTATTCATCTATTGCTCACTTGGCTAAGGCTCAAAGGAAACTCAAATACAAGTGAATTTTAATGAGGAAAATGAAAGAGCACAACAGTAAATGTTTGATGATGGATCAAACTGATAATTTTCCTCTGGATTTGACACCTTTGTAAGATCCATAATAATACTAATCATAATTTTACTAAATATAACACATTTACTGAGGACTCATACTGTGACAATGTGCTTAGTATAGGAAGTCTATTACCTCATTTACAACTTGGAGCCATTAGTTAGGTCAGGGGTTGCCAAACTGGATCCTAGGGGCCAAATCTGACCTACCATCTGTTTTTGCAAAAAAAAAGTCTTATTGGAATGCAGTCATATTCATTTACATATAGCATCTGGGACTGCTTTCGCCCTACAAAGGCAGAGTCAAGTAGTTGTAGCAGATCACGCGTTCAGCAAAGCCTTAAATGTTTATTTGTTTATTTAGCCTGTGACAGGAAAAGTCTGCCAACTCCTGAAATAGATGCTATCAATTTTACTTTTATTTTCAGTTGAAAAAACTAAGGTATCCAGTCTATTGCGGTTGACCGGATTATGTTCTATGATTGTCCCTGACTGACAATAAACAGTTCATGGTCCAAGTTATAAGCATATACCAAAATGACCTTCTCAATGGGAAAGAAGATGTGTAGTTCTTCCTTCTATGGCCCACATCCTGCAGCCAACAGTGAAGTCACAATATATGAATTTTAGAAAGCTTAAATTAATGGGTGAAATTTGGATTTTGAAATGTATTAATTCAAACTGAAGAACAGGAAAAATAAAGGGGACAGAGTACATTTATCTTACATATCTCCTCCTCAGAAAGTTCTTCCCTGACAGCCTTCTCTGAAGAACTATGGCAATAAATTCTCAGCCCCTGTCTCTGCATCACCCTGATTATTTAATTAATAGCACTTCCCACAAATTTTAGCTGTCCAGTTTGTCAACTTGTTATGTATCTTCTTCAATTTAGATGTAAGTTTCATGAGAACAAGGATTGTATCTGTCTTGTCCATCACGGTATCTCCAATGCCTAGTACTGTTAGTGCTCAAGAATACTTGAAGAATGATAGGCAGAGAAAGAGATGGGGGAAGGATAAGAAAAGAGAATAAATCATATTCTCAATAGATAAAGGACTGGGATAAAAACTTTTGGGGCAAAGGAAAAAAAATGAACATAGCAAAGAAAATGCTTGCTTTGCTCTTCTATTGTTTATTGCTATAACTAGAGTAGATAATAGAAATAGATAATGGAATAGATGATAGAAAGAAAGAAAATAAGATATCCTCAAAGAAATACTACAGAAGGAATAATTTGTGAGGAGTATCATTCCTCTAAATATCGATCAATTTCTTTCACCTAAATGAGTCATTTACAAACAAATTCTCACATAAAACTCTCTTACGATGTAGGGGAAAACAAGAAATAGGGTTCTAAACCTATAATTCCTGAATATTAGAATTTTAAGGGACAAATTTCCATTAAGAGCTAACTAAAATTGAACTACTAAATAGGGTTTTGGTCTAAAACTGAGCAAGAGTAAATGGTTCAATGAGTCATGAAATTTTATGAAACTGGTAAAAAAAACTCTATCTAACTAGTAGTCCTTGAATCCAAAATTATTTGGATCTTGTTTTCAGAAATAATCCAGTTATCTTTGGACATCATCAAAAGTTGCAAGGACAACTTCTACATAGAAAAGTATTGAGAAATTTTTTAGGTGTTTTGAGATTAGAGTCTATGTATGCTACCCCCTGGTGTCCTACCACTAACACAGTGCTAAGAATGTCCATCCATGGGGTGCCTGGGTGGCTCAGTGGGTTAAAGCCTCTCTCTGCCTTTGGCTCAGGTCATGATCCCAGAGTCCTGGGATGGAGCCCTGTATCAGACTCTCTGCTCAGCAGGGAGCCTGCCTCCCCCCCCCCTCTCTGCCTGCCTCTCTGCCTACTTGTGATCTCTGTCTGTCAAATAAATAAATAAAATCTTAAAAAAAGACATCTGATTAAAAAAAAAAAAGAATGCTCATCCATTCAACAAATAAATGGATAAGTATTTCTCAGTAATACTACTCTGTAGCAGATGCTGTCATACGTTGGAAGGCATGCCTCCTTCTAGGGTATCCCACTCTCATGGGGAAGGCCGGTAAGCAAACATGCTATTTCTTTAATGCAAGAACCAATACAGATATAATCTCAGAGTGCTAAGAGAGGAAGACCTAAATAAACAAGGACGTGAATGAAGATCACACAACCCACAACAAGCAAAGTCTATTCAATTTGCTACAGCAAGGGGTCAGCCACCACCACTCCTGTTTGGCAGAGACTCAAAGGCAGGCAGACCAAATAGCTTTCTCATGGAAAAGTAGGGAAGGTTTCAGGTAGACCATTACTGGAGGCTACTGGCATGGGGAAGTTGTAGGAGGGCTAACTAGAAGGGGAGCATCCTGTGTGATTGGTTAGGGGTTATACATTTGGCTTTCTCCAGTTGCCCCTAAGAAGCAAGGGCAAAAATAAGGAAAGCCGTTGGTTACTGGTCACCTGTACTGACTGCTACTATGCTGACTCTGCGGGTCAGTTTTATTTTTATATATGGTGTAGCCTTTGCTATTCGTGTACTCAGTCTCTCAAATTCATATTGATGGTGCCAAAGAATTTAATTAACAAGTTGCACTCCCGTTCCTAACAATTTGCCCCCCAACTTCCTTCTTCTCTTACAAAGTGAATGTAACTTACATTTTTAAAGCTTCATATAAAAAGAGTCATTTGTTAATGAAAGCTTGTTTGATTTCCAAAAAGCCGAGAGTTATAATACAGAAAGGTCACTGTTACTGCAGAGAAAATTGTAAATCAATAGATCGGACAATTCAGAAGCTTATAATAAAATTATTTTCTAACCTAAAAGAACCTGAAACCTCAAGTCATAATAGTTATACTAGTACATTAAATGATAACATTTTAAATTTAAAAAGATGTTTATAGTTAACAAAGTAGGATGCTCCAACATCATCTAACTAGTCATAGTCTCATATATCCCCCTTGTTCCTATAATTTCCTCCTGAAAAACCTGTGTTTTAGGTGCACAAGTCTACATTTATTTTTTATCTTCATTTATCTTAATTCTCAAAGAAACAAGGGTTTACAAAAAAGAAGAAGAAGAAGAAGAACAAGAACAAGAAGAAGAAGAGCACAACAAAAGGCTAGTCAACCACCTAAAAACTACTTGAGTACAGATGGTATAACATGTAGGGCTGTGGGGAAAAACAGTTATATGTACCACACATCCTGTTACTTGCCTCAAGAATACTTAAAATAGCAGATATTTTGCATTTTTGTTATTGAAGATGTTGCTGAAGGCTGATTTACAAGTGACAAAAATAATGTTCAAATATACTCATAGTGTGCCTTTATGCATGTGTCTTCCTCACCACATATATTTTCTTTCTACTGCTCGTGGTTTTAAAATGTAAAACACAATTTAATATAAATTTAATGGATTATATTTAATACAGTTTCCCAATTTTATTTATGAATTGTGCCAGTTTTTGCTGTCTTGCCTCAAATAGACTCCAGGAAATGTGTGACTTGCCACAGCTCAAGAACTTAAGTAAAAGCAAATGTGGTCTCTGATGCAAAGTCATATACTTCTCAAGTTATTATAAATTCAGAAGAAAATGATTAGTTCTGCTATTGAACAAAATATGCCAGCTCATATTCAATGATCTGGGTTTCTCTTTGGAATCACTTTAGGATTGCTATAGCGGGGGCTCTTGGCACTGACTATGTCATAACCACAAACCTTCATCTACCTCTAATTATCTCATTTCTTCATAGTTCTCCAAAACAAGGATTGTTAACTTCAAGTTCACACATATCTTTAAGGAGTCCATAAACCCTGAAATTTTATAGGAGGGCGTATTTTTTTTTTTTTTTTTGGTGGAGAAAGGAAGCCCATCTATAATTAGATTCAAAAATGTATCAGTGACATCCAATTGGTTAAGATATTGGGATATATCTAAATTATAATGAAGCTTATCACATAAACAAAAAGTTTTGGGATTTATACTAGATAACCAACCTATTAAAAAATGGCTTTAGTGGTTTTTGAGGATGTCACTAAGAGGTTTTCTCATACATCTGGTGGTGACATTTTTTCTCTTCTATCTCTGTACATTTCTTTAAGATTTAGAGACACTGGTCATTTCAAATAATGTTCTATTACCATACTGAATGTTAAATTTACCAAAATATTTTGTCTTTAGTGTTAACATAATTTTACATTTATCTTATGTTTTAATTTGATTTTTTTCAATTTTAAACAAAGTCATAGATTATTTTTACCTATTTATTCTTCCATTCATTTACTCCTATCACTAGTACATAGGCAGGGATCTTTGTTTCCAACAACAGAATCCCTTCTAAGAAGAAATGGATTTATTAAGGGTATTAGGTATTAAAGAATTAAAAAATTTCTATCTCAGCCAAGGAACCAAATTGGATGCTAGACAGAAGGAAAACTGCAATCTGAACAGAAATTCATTATTGTTATCGTGAAAACACTACTATGGCTTCTGCTTACCACTTAATATGCTATGGATCAAATATCTGACAATTACAACAAACTTGAGCCAGATTTTCAGCCATGTGCTCTTCCAGACCTACTCTCAGCCCTTTTCCACTTTGCTCTCTGTCTCAGGAGGCTGAAATACCAGATTCCATTAACAAGCCAATGACCCATATGGATTCTTCTTGGATGGACCAGAGCAGATACCGTGAGAAGACTGGAGAGAAAAAGAGTGAGTTTATGACATTTATTCATTTGGGTCCCTCCCTCTTCAAGTACGTTGCCTCAGGATGGCTGTTTTCCTCTAGGCAACTTGCACTGCACAATTCTTTCCCCCTTTCTACTCCAGTAGACTATCCATTTTTCATTCTCTTGGGATAGGGTTAGAGGGCATCCCTACTGCTGCTAGACCATGGTTCTTGCTGCATTCACTAATATCTCTAACGTACTACACAGACCTTTACCAATGATGCCTTTATAAATAGACAGAGTGCCCTTTGTTTACCAAAACAATATTTGTATTTTTGTTATCAAAGACCTGTTTTAGGGCACTTGGGTGGCTCAGTGGGTTAAAGCCTCTGCCTTCGGCTTGGGTCATGATCTCAGAGTCCTGGGATCGAGTCCCACATCGGGTTCTCTGCTCATCGGGGAGCCTGCTCCCCTTCCTCTCTCTCTGCCTACCTCTCTGCCTGCTTGTGATATCTGTCAAGTAAATAAATAAAAATAAATAAAATATTTTTTTTAAAAAGACCTGTTTTATAGCTACTCCAGAGAAATCAGAATTCTCCCCTACAGGATGTTCTATTCCTGCACTCAGCTACACATAATGTAATTTACTTCCAAATTCCAAATCTCAGATTTAAGTCTGCCTGGGAAATCTCAGATAATATGAAGAACATTAGATACAAGGAGTTCTGGACCTTTAGTTTTATATTTTAAGCCCCCACAACTTAAGAAAGTACACCAGAAGGGAATAGAGTGGATATTGCATGAGCCAGCATACCATTCTACTTCAAACACTGATATTTACACATAAAAATTTATGAAAAGTTGACCGGCTATGAAGTGAGTCATAGTGTTTTCTATAACATTTGTCATGTATATACTTTGCCTATGTTGCTTTATGCAAATATTTAGATTAGTAATCAATGAGAACAACTCAATAGTAACCCAGGACATGCAGTATTACCAATAGTATATAAAGCTTAAAAGGTCAGGTAAATATTTGCTTTGTTATTTGTAATCAGAACATATTTTTTCATATTTGCAATAAATACAGTTGAAGTTTATTCTACCAAATACATCCTCAAAAATGTAGGTAAGACACAAGTCCCATTTCCCTTGTGAATTTCAGGGGTGTTGAAAATATTAGACAGTGGAAAGTAGATTGTGGTCAAAAAGCATATGTCCAGAATGTGGTAGATTTTTAAAATGGCCACAATCCTTCATTTGAAGAGTAAGCATCTATTTCTCCAGCTCTTGAATATGGATGAGCTTTGTGAACTGCTTTGGCCAATAGGACATAAGCAAACTGTGGCACAAGCAAAGATTTGAAAACTGCTCACACACTGGGACGTGCCCATTTGCCACTCCTGGGATCTCCTGCCACCATCATCATGTGAATAAACCTTGGAAAGCCTGCTAAATAACAAGAGACAAGTGACCCAGTCATACCATCTGTTCAAGTAACCCCGGCCAATCACCAGACAAGTTTGTGTGGCCATCCTGGATAAGCTAGCCTCCCACCATCCTGCCAACTAACAGCGGATACATGAGCTACTAGCCCAAGGGAGATAAGCCAAGCCCACCTGGATCAAAAGAGCCACCACAGAGCCCAGCCCAAATTGCAGACCCATCGAACTATAAACTGCAAAAGAAACTAAATAAAAATTTTGGAAGGTTAGTTTTTCAAACCACTAAGTTTTGTGGGATTTTTTTTTTTTAGCACAAACAAGCTAACTGATATATAAAAAGATACCTAGGAGGGGTGTGCTGCTGTTGACTAACCTAAAAATATATAGCGTTGGCTGTAGGACTGCACAGTAAAGTGAAGCTGGGAAAGCAGGGAGGAAACTTGCAAAGGCTGACTCGTGCTACATAGTAGAAAAGCAAGTGGCAAAACTGTCACCTGTAGTAACATGGAAGACAAAGAATTTATCTGATAAGCTGTGGGCATGACAAGATGGCTTCTGACCCCAAAGTTGCACCAGGGTAAGGTGTGGGAAAAGAGAGAGATGCTAAAAATAAACGATTGTCAGACAGAATTTTTTTTTTTCCAAACAGAATTTAAAAGGAAAATAAAGGGGTAGGACAAGTTAAGTTGGAAAACCAAATTGCTTCTCATTTCCAGTATCTCCAACTAGCAAATTATTTTCTTTTTCTTTTCCTTCTTTCTTTCTTTTTCTCTCTTTCTTTCTCTTTCTTTCTTTCTTTTGTTTGTTTCAGATGTATAATTTAGTGATTCATCACTTACATAAAACACCCATTGCTTTTCAGTACAAATGTTCTCCTTAATGGCCATCACCCATTTAAGCCATCCATCCCCAACCCCTGCCCACCTCCCCTCCAGCAACCCTCAATTTGCACAATACAGTTAAAATTCTGTCTTCTGGGGGCGCCTGGGTGGCTCAGTGGGTTAAGCCTCTGCCTTTGGCTCAGGTCACGGTCTCAGGGTCCTGGGATCGAGCCCTGCATCAGGCTCTCTGCACAGTGGGCAGCCTGCTTCCCCCTCTCTCTTTCTGCCTGCCTCTCTGCCTACTTGTGATCTCTCTCTCTCTCTCTCTCTGTTAAATAAATAAATAAAATATTTATTTTTTAAAAATATTGTCTTCTGGTTTGCTTCTTTTTTTTTAATCCCCCAACCATGTTCATTTCTTTTGTTTCTTAAATTCCATATGAGTGAAATCATATGGTATTTGCCTTTATCTGACTTATTTCACTTAGCATAATACACTCTAGCTCCATCCACATCATAGCACATGGCAAGACTATATTCTTTTTCATGGCCAAGTAATAATCCATTATATATTGCATCTTCTTTATCCATTCATCAGTTGATGGACACTTGGGCTGTTTCCATAGTTTGGCTACTGCAGACAAAGCTGCTATAAACATCAAGGTGCATGGACCCTTTCAAATCAGCGTCTTTATATCCTTTGGGTACACGCACCTAGTAGTGCAATTGCTGGATCATATGGTAGTCCTATTTTGAACTTTTTGAGAAACCTCCAAGCAAATTAGTATCAAAGTGAGGAAAAAGATAAGAACAAAGATCAAATCAAGGATATATCTGTAAAACCCTTTGTTAAAATCCTGAAAGGGGGGGTGCCTGGGTGGCTCAGTGGGTTAAAGCCTCTGCCTTCGGCTCAGGTCATGATCTCAGGGTCCTGGGACCGAGCCCTTCATCGAGCCCCACATCAGGCTCTGTGCTCAGCAGGGAGCCTGCTTCTCCCTCTCTCTCTGCCTGCCTCTCTGCCTACTT
The DNA here is from genome assembly GCA_004024625.1 of Mellivora capensis. Taxonomy (NCBI): domain Eukaryota; kingdom Metazoa; phylum Chordata; class Mammalia; order Carnivora; family Mustelidae; genus Mellivora; species Mellivora capensis. The sequence continues at coordinate 99,059 of PISX010001331.1, read as the reverse complement.
GTGATCTCTCTGTCAAATACATAAATCTTTAAAATCCTGAAAGATTCAAGGAGGTATGTAATGGCCTCTCCAAAATACACAAAAGGCTTCTGATGGGGTGCCTGGGTGGCCCAGTTGGTTAAGCTACTGCCTTCAGCTCAGGTCATGATCCTGCAGTCCTGGAATCGAGCCCCACATCAGGCTCCCTGCTCAGGAGGGAGTCTGCTTCTCCCACTGACCTCTCTCCTCTCATGACCTATCTCTCTCTCTCTCTCTCAAATAAATAAATAAAATCTTTTAAAAAACAGATTTAAAAAAAAAAAAGCTTCTGAGAAGAATAAGGGTGTGGCTACATAAAAGCTTAATCTCCCAAAAGGCATCTATTAAGTCAAGAGAGAGGCAGTCTCAAAACAACTGACATTTTGTATTTTGTTGAATAGAGTAGACTAATGTGGTATATGGAAATCCCACAGGTTTTATGGAAGACATATCAGTAAAAGGACCAGTAGATTAGAGGAAAAGGAACTAAGATTGTTAAAATTAAAGAAAAAAAAATCTTCTATATCTCAACTACAGGAGGAAGCAAGCTGAGAATGCTACTCAGTTGTAATTGGAGGCCATATTTATAGGGGAAAAAAACATTTCAGAGGATAGAGCCATAAGCCCAAATGTTGGAGTCAAGATCCATAGAAAACAGTGATCAAGAAACTACTGCCAAAGAAAAGTTAAGAATTTTGTACTGGGAATCCACTTCTATAGGGAACGGTGTCCTAACCAGGACACATTCCCTGGCCCCAGAGGCAGAAGAACTGAGCGTCCGCCCCGAGGGATTCCAGAATTGCAGGGGTCAGCACCTGCTACCTGCCTCCTGTTCTTCCCTTTTTTGAATGGAAAAGTCACTTATAATTATCCTATCCTTATCTCCCTTTGTAGGTGAGGCACAGATAATATGTGTTTTTATTCAGTTTTCTTTGGTTCGTGATTGCAAGAGGAACACATCTAAGGAGTAACATTCAGATCTTATTTAAATCATGAGATCCTGGACCTTCAGCCTAAAACTGGAATTAAATGACAGTTCTGGGGAGGAGGTACAGGGATTCTGAAGGTGAGAGGAGAGTGAATTAATTGGGATTGAAGGACAAACTACAGTTGTTTATTAAAACACAATTATCCCTCTTTCATTCAAAGGCTTTCCACTTTCCCACCCCTTGAATCTAGGTTGGTCGCGTAATTTGCCATGTAAACGAGACATTAACAAAACTGTTACAAGCACTTACCTACTTGCTGTTTCTGGGCCTTCTGCCACTGCCGCCATGTGAATATGCCGAGATTAGCCTACTGGCTGATGAGGGACATGTGGCTTAATTGCATTTATACCCCATCTGAGAGTGAGACAGCAATCAAACACGAACTAAGTTACGGAGAATCAGCCTGGCCCCACGTGAGCTGCCCGGCGACAGCTGAGGAATTGGAAAGCCCAGCCCTGTTCAGCCAAGTCCGACCTTAAAGAACAGCCTGGCACAAATTGACAAACTGAACAAAAAGGTTGTTTTTTAAGCCACTGTGTTCCTCACACTGGCTTGTTACACAGCAAAGGCAAACCCATAGACAAGACTAACCTACTTCCACGTAGACATCTGGATGTCATCCCGAAAGAGCAACACGAAGAGTCTCCTGTACCTCCTATTGAGAAGTCTGGAAATCTAGGATTACTGAGGACTAGGCGCTATGTTTGTTTGCTAGAGAGAGGACATTTTCTCGGAAAAGCTGAAACTTACTTTTAAACTGTGTCCATGCTACCTCAGGAAGGACTGTCTTAAAAACTAAAGAAAATAGATTATTACGTGGGTTAAAAAGAAGCTTCAAATCAGAGTTGAAAGATGTTCAACCGGGGGAGGGGTAATCATGGAGAGGACAAGACCTCTGGTTGACCTGATTGCTGGCCCAGGGAATCAGAGGGTCCTCACTGCTCCCCTGTCCTTGAAATGTATATTTTGCCCACCCTTCCCACAGTGGGAGCCATTTCCAAGGACACAGATTTGGGAGAGCAGCATGTTGTTAGAACATCTGCACAGTATTCATGACTTAACCTATTTGAGACCTCTGTATAAACTTGTTAGATTTTGGGGCGCCTGGGTGGCTCAGTGGGTTAAAACCTCTGCTTTCGGCTCAGGTCATGATCTCAGGGTCCTGGGATCGAGCCCCGCATCAAGCCCCACATCGGGCTCTCTGCTCAGCAGGAAGCCAGCTTCCCCCACTCTCTCTCTGCCTGTCTCTCTGCCTACTTGTGATCTCTGTCTGTCAAATAAATAAATAAATAAATAAATCTTTTTAAAAAAATACCGATTACATGCAAAGTATTGTGCTTGACATCTTAGAAAACACAAGAGGTGTTGTATCTAGAAATTGCCCCCAAAGACCATACTCTTAATTGGAAGAGGAAGGTATTTATTTATTAAAAAGCAAACTAATGTTAACACATAATATACCATAATATACGACATCACATAGGTCAGTGCTTAGTGGTGAAGAGTATAGGTTTTGGAGCCAGACTGCCGAAATCTGATCCCAGGTACCTCATTTATCTGCTGTGTAGTTTGGACAGGTGTTTTGGTTGTTTTTTTTTAACATCTCTGGAGCAATCCCTTACATACCTATGCACAAAATAGGTGTTTCAAACCTATCTCATAGATTATTACAGAGAATTAATATATACCAAGTGCCTACAACAGTTTAAATGTTAATATATGCAAAGTGCTAAGCACACAGGAAATGTTACGTAAGTGCTATGTATCTAAATGTAGACAGTAAATGGCTAGGAATAATTAGCGACTCCACATGAACTGCTCTGAGAGGAGATAAAACCCAGCCACCTCTAGAAAAGAAGTCAGCCAACTTCCTGGCTTTAATTTCATACTCCATCTGTTTATCGGTTTTCAGAATTGGACAAAGTTTGTGAAAAGTTTTGTTTCCTTGAATATTCAAATTCAGTATTTTATATTAGGGATGAATTCTAATGACAAGGGAATAAGGGGCATCCTAATCAGAACCCTGATGTTGAGCCTGCCCTGCTTGCAGATGGCTGTGGGAATCAATAAAGCTATAGCAGGTGCATTAGCATGAAATATACATGTGAACTTTATCTGTGCAGGACACTAGTGCCTCTCTTCTGTGATACTGACATATAACATGCGTCGAGTGAATATTCTTGAAATAAATTAATGAACACATTCAAAGTAATTTTAGATGTACAATACTCAGGGCAGTATCAAAAAATGCAAAACTAAGTAGGTACTGTTGTTCGGATGAGTTTCCTTTTTTTTTTTTTTTTTTTTGGTCTACATATACATATACATACAAAGTTCTACAGGTAAAAAATAATAATAATTCATCTCAAACTGTTGGAGATTACATTCATGTAATACTAGATTTAGGTCGCCAGAATTTTTCTTTTTGAAGTTATTTGGGGCCTAACAGTTTTTAATGCCGTGAGCCTTACAAGTGATTTTCTGTGGGGGCACCTGGGTGGCTCAGTCAGTTAAGCTTCTGCCTTTGACTCAGGTCACCTTTGGCTCAGGTCATGTTCCTGGGGTCCTGAGATCGAGCTCTGCGTCGAGCTCCCTGAAGGGAGTCTGCTCGTCCCTCTCCCTCTGCCCATATCCCCCATCTCCCAGCTCATGCTCTCTCTCTCGTGCCCTTTCTATAATAAATAAAATCTTTTTTTTTTAAAGTGACTTTCAGTGAAAGCATACAGCACTTGGTCTTGGTTTTAAAGTGTGTTCTCCGGAGGGCAGCATCAGCATCTCCTGAGTGTTTGTTAGAGATGCAAATTCTCAGGCCCCATCCCTGACCTGTTGAATCTGAAATTCTGGAATTGGGTGCAGCAATGTGTTTTATTGAAGTCTGCAGGTCCTTCTGTCACATGCTAAATTGGGAGAATCCTGGGTTATAGCAATTTTGTGTCCCTCACTCTGTGTACAGACTTCTAAAGAAATGATACTGTTCTGTCTTCAAAGAAACACAATTCTTGGGCTATTTTTTTTAAAAGATTTTATTTATTTATTTGACAGAGAGAGATCACAAGTAGACAGAGAGGCAGGCAGAGAGAGAGAGGAGGAAGCAGGCTCCCTGCTGAGCAGAGATCCTTATGCGGGACTCGATCCCAGGACCCTGAGATCATGACCTGAGCCGAAGGCAGTGGCTTAACCCACTGAGCCACCCAGGTACCCAATTCTCAGGTTATTTGAGGAACTGGTTCCAATATTACAAAAATCAAAATACAAAAAGGCAAGCCCATTCTTCTTTTCTGAAAACAATGGAGCAGAACTGTTCTACCAGGGAAATTTTTTCAAATTCTTGGGCAGAACTTTTTTTTTTAATATTTTTTTATAATACATAGCTTATGCTAAATGTATTTTTGTTCTTTATTTTAGAAACTGTCGACTTAGTGAAGAGAACAAGAAATATCACATAGTACAAAGTGTAAAAGTCACGAAAGAAAAAAAGCCAAAAACTAAAGGTTGAAGAAAAGGCTAATGCTGAATTTCATTTCAAATACATAAAAATTAACAAAGCCATGAAATTCATCTAAAGAGGAGGCACTTACATAGAATAAAAATAATTTAGATGTAAAATGGAAGAACTGATTTCCCCAGTTTGACTTCCATTCAAAGACACACTTGTAAATTAAAAGTAGAGATTAGGGGGGGAAAAAAGGCAGAGTTGGGGATGGTGGCTCCTGGTTGGCTCAGCAGTCAACCATGCGACTCTTGATCTTGGGGTTGTGAGTTTGAGTCCCACATTGTGTGTAAAGACTGCTTAAAAATAAAATCATTAAGGGGCACCTGGGTGGCTCATTTGGTTAAGCAGCTGCCTCCTGATTTTGGCTCAGGTTATGATCTCAGGGTCCTGGGATCGAGCCTCCTATTGGGCTCTACAGTCTGAGGGAGTCTGCTTGAGGATTCTCTCCTTCTCCCAAAGCCCCTCCCCCAACTCACACATAAAAGCTTTCTCTCTCTCCATCAAATTTTAAAATTATCTTATAAAATAAGATAAAATAAAATAAAATCTTTAAGAAGAAAAAAAGACAAAAAGGAATTGAGAATCACAGTCTTAAAATACTGCCAAGGCACTGTCTAAACTATTCTTTTTAATGGTAATTGAGCATGTATATAGGGAATAGCACTATATTAACCACTATGGGAATTATAATTTAGTTGAATATCGCTCTGGTTTTCACAGAGGACACAATCTGCCGGGAGAAAAATAACCACATTGCAATGAAATTGCATGTTAAAAGCACTAGGGAGTAAACAGAAATTTCATTCCAACATGTAGAGTTATAACAACGGGGTCTCAGAACAAATTCTGTAGGCAGTTTTTTTTTTTCAGCTAGGCCACAAAAACAGAACTCCAGTGAGACAAATGATGTTGGTACAGGTCTAGTACCGTGCCTCAGGTAGAGGAGGTACTCTGCAAACAGTTGTTATTCAACCTTACAGTAAATTCTCTTATGTTTACTTCCATCTTTCCTTGGAAATACTGGCTCCTTACGTAGCTGTATTTATGGACCAAAGAAAAGGAGTTAGTGGACAAGAAAAAGTAAAGACACAAGTGGCAATGACACCAACAACATTGTAAATGGCTTTCAGTGAGAAACAGCGAGAGACTATGGGACACACAATAATGAAACTATTAATATAAATTAATGTACCGGGAGAATTTATTGAACCCCAACAGTACGTAAAACTCTAGAACATGTTATCATGCACTGTTAGGGGACACAAAAACCTGCAAAGCTGAGATTGTGTGTCTGCTGAATGAGAGGATAAGACATGTGTAAGAAGTATATGGAAACTGAATAGAAGGTGAAAAGTGCCCATTTTATGAGAGACAATGAAGACTATAGGGTCGAGATCAATGAAACGAGAGATTTATATTGGCAGGTGGTGTTGGGAGTTTTCTAGGTTGGATTGGTATTCCTTGTTCTGCTGCATTTTTAGGATAAAATCATTTTTTTCTTAGATTTTATTTATTAGAGAGAGAGTGCCCGCATATGTTGGGGAAGGGGCAGAGAGAGTGGGAGAAGCGGGAGCCTGATGCTGATCCCAGGATTCTGAGATCATGACCTGGGCCAAAGGTGGACACTTAACCAACTGAGCCACCCAGGCACCCCAGGATAAAATCGTTATCTCTGTGGCTTCTCCCATTTTCAACTTCTTCCCATGCTCCTTAAACCCCAAACGTCGAAAAGCTCACAGTGCTAAGGTGAAAGGTATATGATGGGAAAATTTATGAAAATAGTAAATGAAGAGAAAAAGGGATATCATCCATTATCCGTGGCAAGAAACAACCAACCAAATAAGTGGATAAGGGCCGAGCCAAAGGGGGAAGGCAGAAGGTGATTATTCTCCACAAGATATCAATGATTCTTAGTAAAAACAAAACCCAAATCTACAGAACTAATTGCAATTGCCACCAATTTTTCCAGTGGAGCTGTATTTTTTTTTCCTACTAACTCACATTCACCCATTCTAAATGGTTTAAAAAATGATTTTACATATGTTCTATTATTAATTCACACAGCAAACATGGGTGGAAACAGCTGCTGTGGGAACTTACATGACTCGAGCAAAAGCTAACTGCTAGCAGTAGGACAAAGCCAGGACTTCGAGTCAGATATTCAAAATCATGTTTTGAAGAGCCGAAAATGAAGACATCTCCTATCTATATTTAATATCAGAAAAGGAATGTTCCAACAGAGGAGTAACTCTCATTACTCAACAGCACCAACAGCACCAACTGTGCAATCAGTGTTTTTCCTCTCTACTTGGACGATCTCCCTGGCCCAGCTGGCGAGTCCTAAGACTTGTATATTATTCTATGGGCTTCTGATGTCAATACTTCAAACCAATTCTATAAGGAGAGAAGGACACTCTGGGTCAGCCCAGAAAAGACAATAGCATTTCTACTCTCTCTCTCTCTCTTTCTCTCCATCATCCCAACTCCCATGGTCTGAGGAATTCTGGCCATATGCAGAAGCCATATAGAATTGTTCTAGAAGACAGTCCCATTGGTCTCCCAGCAGACATCCAGCGTCCTCACCAGACATTTGAGGGAGCCTTCGCCAGGCTCTGACGGCGACATAATAGAGCCTGAGCAGTAATATGCTAGCTGAACACAGGCAGCCCTCAGAGCCAAAAGAGCCAAAAAGAAGTGTTACTGTTTTAAGTTATTAAGCTTTAAGGCAATTTGCTGTACGGCAAAATAACAACCAGCACCTCATTTTTTACCTGAGTTGTTTCTTTAGAGAAGGCAATTAGTTCAATTTGTAGGCTCTCTGTGGGAAACCAGCCAGGAGATAAATATGTAGCACCTGGTCGGGTCTGAGACCTCGTTGTGCAGACAGCTACCTCATTTGGGGACCCAGTGCCAAATGAAAATGTGGGGCCCCTTGGGCAGAAAGCAGGAAAGAAGTGCTGTTACATATACATAAAATGCCTCCTCCTCTCTGTTACGGTCTGTATCTGTTTGCTTTTGTTGTTCCATGGCATTTTTCAGAAGAGCCCAATTTACATTTTAAATTTTGAACATTTTTTTTAACTCTTCATCTTTATATTACGCCATGCTCATTTCAAAGGCAAATATCCAAAGACTTAACTTATGGGTAGAATCACCAGGATTACAATTCATATTACTGTGATTCCTGTCCAAAGGGTACCACAAGCCCACCAAGGGAGAGAGATACAAGCCAGAGTCAGAAAATCTGGAATGTGAAAGAGAGAACCTATCCTTAGGGACAGAGCCAGCCTAGGGAGCGCTCTGGGGTGTAAGGATTGTGGCACGAGTGTAGAACCTCACAGGTGGCACAAGCGTGAGACCATCCAGCAACGGAGACGGCACACGTGTTCACTGAGCCTGCAGCAGACACAGGAACGATGCCTCAGACGGCACAGTCTGGAGAAGTCAAGTTCTGTGTCTCACTGCTCGGTGGTATGTTCCATCAGGACAGATGGGCCACCCCTGAGGATCTTTAAACCTTTGTCCTGAGAAGCACTCAAACCTCGATTAGGGGTGGGCACCAAGCCAGATGCGGCAACCAGCGGATGGACCACTGGGTAAGTGCTGCTAGTCCGGGGTGGGAACTGTTGATGTTCTAACAGGTTCTAGTTCCTGTAAGGGCACACACCCACCCTGAGCTTCCCTGCATCCGCGACCAGGCTCCTGTTGGGGAAAGGCTGGCAGAGGTTACGGGGTGGGGAGTGGGGAAAAGGAGGCTGGAGGGGCCCAGGATGCCAGAAAGTCAGGGAGCTAGGAAGCAGGGACAACCATCCAGGGAGGCTTCAGAGGAGTTGGGTGGCTGTGAGGCTCCAGGGCCCCATGCTTGCTCCATTGTCCCCTAAGACTTGCAAAACCTGAAAGCAACGTGCAGTGTGTGCCATTGGGAAGAGAAATAGTCAATAGTAGTTATACGTGTAATTAATATCATAACAGAAGTCCAAGGTGCAATGGGGGCCAGTGGGGCTAGGAGGGGTCATCTTTGAAGTATGGAAAAAGACTTCTCCTCTTTCGGATGAGATCAGAAGGAGGAGCTTGTTTCCTTGTTTCTTGGTTTGTGGGAGGGACAGGAGCAAGGTTGAGTAGGGACATGGAGTAAGGGCAGGGCATTTCTAGCAGAAACAAGAGCATGGACCACAGTATTGTCTTTTGAACAGAAGCTACTTTTATAAGTAACACAAACCCAATGCTCACATACTTAGGGGAAAAGAAAGCAGGTTCTGCCTGACATGAGAATGTGATGACTCTAAAATGCAAACCAGGAGCACTGTCTCAGAAGAACAGAGGAGGAGAATAGAGACAAAACAAGTGTTCTTCCCTAACGCAGAGTCTGAAATGAGGACACACATGCGACCAGTTCATTCTGGAAGTTATTACAGAAAGCACCGTGAGGAAATGGCGATGTAATGCAGAGAAAGGAAGATAATTAATGAAGTTAGTTTTGCTCTGTGGGTAACTGCCACTTACCCCCCTTCAGCCCGGAGAGATAGTACAGAAACCCCCCTCAGAGTTGTCTCCTGTGGGTAAGTAAGGAAGCTCTGGTGTTTTCACGAACTCCCATCCTTTATCAGTGAGGCATTGCCCCAGGGGAGTTAACAGCTCCCTACCACTGTTGGTCTGTGCCACGTGTGGCAACAGCACACTGCCAGGACCCAGAAATGCCTCTAGCAGAGATCAGGGGTGCTGCTGGCATCCCTCCTGTAGGTGAACTTCTGGGCAGGTGGAGGAGGTGTGGGTGGGCCTCTGTTGCCCACCCCTCTGACTGAAGGGCTCACTGAGCTGAGGTAAGAAAATGTAAATGAGAACAGCAGAAAATTCTGAAGAAAACCAGGACCTAAAAGGGAGAGATACAGGGGTAGCTGGTGCTTCCTTGTTCTCCAATGAAACCCATAGAATCACAGAGTTTTAGTGCTCAGTATTTCAACCGCCACCTTCCATGACAAAATTGGGTTTACCAAGGGCTAAGTCCCTTGTCCAGAATTTCACAGCCATTAAGGGCATGAGTTTTCTCACATTTGTTTCAGCCTACTTTCTACTATTACATACCTGTTCGCTAACATGGCTTTTACCTTGAGAAGAGGAGAAAAAAAAAAAAGAATAAATGGGGATTGCCATGATCATCTTCATGCAGACAGGACATAAGCAGCTACTGGAAAGTGGGTTTACAAGGGAAGTCAAAACAACAGCCAGATGAGAAGACCTCTACCTTCCTGAAATATCCACAAATATTTATCTCCAAGAACTCACCTTTTCTCCATCCTCATATCCTCTACAATTCTGGAGAACTAGCAATGACGGAAAATATTTCACAGAATATTGCTAATGTGCCTTATAGATACACTGAGGTATATAACACACAAATAAGAAATACGAGATTTTCCCTAGTTTAGTAATAAAGAGTGAGACTGAATTATTGAGGGTAGTCAGGTATCAGTAATCTTCCAAGTAATAAGTTAGCATATGCCAGAGGAACAAAACTTTACTAAGCCCAGATACATCATGGGCTTCTAAGAAATGACTTAACGAGCTAAAAAATCAATAGTAATACAATATTTAATCATTTATAGAAGGACAATGTTCTTGGAACTGTCCTTTAATAGCAGTCTAAAATTATATCCCCTAATGTAAAAACATGGTTCTGGCCACTGGAGTGGTTCTGTAGGCACAGCGATTTATCCAGGGAGTAAAAAAAGATTTGAAGTAGTAAAACCTTAAATTTGAAAGGTTATCTTCTCTGCCTGGACATTAGCTACATATGAGGGCAAAAATGTAATGAACAAATAATAGGACATCTACAAATTAAGGCTACACTGTAAAGTGATCAAAAATTTTAAAAATAAGGTGAGTAGAATTTTTCTTTAAAAATACTGGCTATATCCCTAGGGCACATGTAAGAATAAGTCACTGTAATCACTACCATGAGCAATTTTAAAAAGAAAAATGCTACAGAGAAGTTATTTTAATGATAGTTAAGTCTTCTAGAGACCCAGGTGAGCTTTTGACATATATTTCAACTGTCCCTAAAAACTTACCACAATGATACACTATGCCCAAATCTTTCTATTTAAACAGCTTCAAAAGATAACAGTCAATCTCACGCAACTCATACATTTTTTAATTCAACTTTTGTCAAATTGATTTATAATTCTGAATTGGACTTATGTCAATTTGATTTATGTTTGTGCTCTCGGTCGATGCTATGCGTACTTACTATAACTGAGTTGTCATGGAGGGAAGGGGATCCACAGGGACAGAGATGATATACCTCCCCAAGGGCCATTAACTGGAAATAACAGAGCATGCCTCATCCTTTGCTTTTGATGGTCCCTGAGCTTCCAGAAACATGTGTCTTGCAGTACCAGGCACAGATAAGAAGTGTGGACTCCAGTGAGATAAGCGAGTAGATATATGCTATTCTTTCGGGGAAGGCAATGTCTCCCATAAAGTTCCTTTTAACTTTTAAAGAATGGCTGAGTTAAGAAACCGTTTAAAACTCATTACCTATGACCATTAAGTGATAATACATTTCGGTTCAGCTTGTCTTGCTACTGAGCGAGAGCCTTCGTGGGTATCTTAATTTTTCCCACCTTAATATAGACATTTTCCCCGTGCCAGGGAGAAATAGTTTGCAAGGTTTGGTGGAGGAAAAAGAAAAAGTGTGAGACAATATTGCACCATCAACATTCACATAAAATGAAGTTCTTAGCCAACAAACTTGAGGACCTGACAATAAATGATCTACCCTTTTAGGAACAAGATTGTGATTTTGCTATTAACAACTCTTGGCCGAGATGTACAGTCCTATTTTCTCCATTTGTGATCTGCCATTATCATATATAATCTCCAAAATCTTTGATGTCCTGCTAAGTATAATTTAACTCTCTTCTTTCTTTTTATTGTTAGTTCATTACTATATTTGACTTCTATAAATCTAAACTAAAAAGTGAACTATAGATGTCTATAGATATACATCAAGTATAGAGGTCTGTCAATATTTTCTTTGATCACCGCCAAACAGTGCAGTGATAAGATTCCCAAAATGACCTTGTGCTTATCTTTAATTTTCAGAAAACATTATCTCTCTAACAGTTATGGCATAACTTCTACAAATTGCCACTGTTGCTGCCTCCCAGGAAACCAAGAAAATTCAGCTTGAAAAAAACATATTTTGAAAATATTTGAAGGGAAAATTGTTTCCACTTAATATCTACAGACAACAGGGGCGCCTGGGTGGGTTAAGGCCTCTGCCTTCAGCTCAGGTCATGATCCCAGGGCCTGGGATCGAGCCCCACATCGGGCTCTCTGCTTAGCAGGGAGCCTGCTTCTCCCTCTCTCTCTCTGCCTGCCTCTCTGCCTGCTTGTGATCTCTGTCTGTCAAATAAATAAATAAATAAATAAATAAAATCTTTTAAAAAAATAATAAACTTTACCTTTTCTGTAAACTTAAAGTTGGGACCACTAACCACTCTGTCTACTTTACTCCCTTCAGAGAGCAACTCTCAGAGAATAGGGTATCCAGAAAGTGATGAAAGTTTACTCTTCATAGATCTTCAATCAAGAAAACAGCCTTACCTCTGGCCAGTTTGTAAGTAGTTCTTTAATTGGAGAGAATCCCCTAAACCAGTCATAAAAGCCTAATCCATCCCTAGAATTTATATAAATTAGATGCTGATCTCAGAGGATTTCTGGCAGCCTGAACGCTCCTTGCCAGTTAGCTTCTGATACTATGAAATTAATCTGAGGAACTCTGTCCTTCCTCAAATTCCTCAAATTAGCAAATACTCTAGCACTCCAAAGTAATACTGAATTCTAGTAGGGACTAGAATTCCGGTATTAAAACCAGGCAAGGCCCCCCACACACAGAAAAGCTGGGGGACTCATTTTCCACAACTCACACCATATGCACACAATTCAAACTTGTATCTTAATAGAACGACAAATGTTGACAGGTTTTAGACAATGTTGTTAGGGCGACAGTGCCACAGTCCTCTTCTGCAACCTGCCCCATACCTATGGCTTTCAGCACCTCACTGTCCACTGGCCCATCCGGGAGGTAATAAAGGCCGTTAATAGCCTTGGAAGAAAGCGATGATTAGATGCAGAATATTCTGACAAATACATTTGTTTCATGTTATATCATGAAATTTAATCAGTTATTTAGCTGGTTCTTATAAGACTGCTTCCTCTGACCTTTCCACAGAGCGTGCAGTGCCTTAGGATAGAAGGAATTGGTCGCTGATTCTTCCATGTTCCTGCAGTACAACAGGTGTCTCAGTGAAAGCTGATTAGCCTGCATAGGAAAATGTTTTTCCAAAGGAGTTGAAGGACTCACACTCTGCATGATGCTTTTCTTTCTCATTAAGCCTGACATTTCAGTGCTTTGTTGCAAATTAAAAACACATGATTGCCCTGGACTGTCAGTATGAAGTTTTGCCTAATACACAGAACACATTGCAGGAAAAAAAAAGAAACAGAAAAAGAGAAAGAAAGAAAGAAAGAAAGAAAGAAAGAAAGAAAGAAAGAAAGAAAGAAAGAAAGCGAGCGACAGAGTTCTTAAAAGTGTACTTGGGAGGGGCGCCTGGGTGGCTCAGTGGGTTAAAGCCTCTGCCTTCAGCTCAGGTCATGATCTCAGGGTCCTGGGATTAAGCCCCACATTGGACTCTCTGCTCATCAGGGAGCCTGCTTCCCTCTCTCTCTCTGCCTGCCTCTCTGCCTACTTGTGATCTCTGTCTGTCAAATAAATAAATAAAATCTTAGGAAAAAAAAAAAAGTGTACTTGGGAGCTAAGGTTCACTTTATGACCATGACCAAGTAGCAGCAAGAGCTGGGCCAGTTTTCAGACAGCCGTGGGCAGCTGCTAGATTACTGACTACCAGGTCGGCCTACGGAATAGATAGATCGGAGGGGCCTTCAACCAGAACGCCAAGCACATTTGCTTTGTCTACTCTTCATTCCAAATTAGCCTGCCTTTTCCACAGGCAAAGGTTTTAAGTCCTGTGATTTACATCTTGACCCCCATTTCAAACAAGCATCTGCTTCATTTTTACAAGTAGGGATCTAACCAGAGAGTGCTGGCAAACCCCCGGAAAAACAGAGCAATGGTGTGTTAGGGGTGGGATGGCTGTTGGATCCAGTGAAACTATCATTATGATGGAAGGCTTGGATTGGCTCTGGAAGTTGAGAGGCTGAGAGCATATGCACAAGTCACTGGGACCTTTTCATAAAGTCTTACATCTCTTTTGTTTTACTGATAGATGTCAAAAATTAGTGTGTATTTTTTGTAAACATTAACAGTTGCCCTATTTAGGAACTACACCAGAAACAGGAATGCTGCTCTGAAAAAGTACTTGGAGATAACCTGTGGAAATTATCATAATCAATTTGTCACTATTAGGAATGCTGACATACCTATTAAGTTTCCATTAGGTATACTGATATTCATGTAGAAATACTACAAATTTTTGATTCCTATAATTAAAACAGAATTTTCTCATGTAAAATACTCATTTATCTGTCACCAAAGCCTCTCGTGGAACATACTAGGAAATATATTTCTATTTAATTTACTTATTTATTTACCCTTAGAAATAATAGGGATGGATCCAATGAAGCAAGTTATGAGGAAGAGCCAGAAAAATCATGTTCTGAGTATAAACAGCATATTCTACTATATGTGATAGCTACACCAGATTAATTTAAGAGAGATCTACAAAGATGGTCTGATACAATATTCTCATTATTTTATAATTAATGGATTTAATATCACTTTATAATTTCTATTTCCATATTTTCCCCCTTCACCTGGATGTAAGTATGCCCAAAATTTAGGAATCAAATTTACTCCAACAAATATGAGACGTTCCTATCTGTTTTTAAACATAATCGCTCCCTAAAAAACATGTAACATAGTAACACATAACGTAACACATAACATTAAAAAATTCAAATGCTAGGTAGAATATCTGCATTTTGCAATTCATGTCATCTCTAGTAAGTAAGCATTCGCAAATCATATCCGTTAAAATAAAGGAGTGACAGTTTAATACACGAATATTATTTAAGGAATTAATCAACATGGTCCATTGGCTATGCATTGCTATGTAACAAAATGAGTGGCTGAAAGCAACGAACATTTATTACCTCCCAATTTCTGTGGACTGCAGGTGCAGTTTAGCTTGGTGCCTCTGGCTCAGGGTCTTTGATGAAATTACAGTCAAGCTGTTGCCTAGGGCCATGTTCTTAACACAAGACTGGATTGGGAGGATGCCCTTCCAGTGTGGTTCCTGAGGCTGTTGGCAGGTCTCAGGACACTCGCATCCCAGTGCGCTTGTCCCTCCCCGCACCTCTGCCTCAAAACACAGCAACTTGTTTCTGCCCAGAGTTAGTGATCCAAGAAAGAAGAAGAGAATGTCCAAAATGGAAGCCATAGCCTTTTCTCACGCAGTCTTGGTAGTGAATCCCATACTGCTTACTATATTCTTTTTTTTTTTTTAAGATTTATTTGTGCGAGTCAGAGAGCAAGGGAAGAGCAGAGGGAGAGCACAGACTCTGCACACTGCCATGGGTATGGAGCCTGATGCACGGCTTGATCTCAGAACCCTGAGATCATGACCTCAGTGGAAATGAAGACTCCTGCACTTAGCTGAGTGCCCTACCATGTTCTTTTCATTAGGGAGTCTGTAAGTCCAGCTCACACTCAAGGGAAAGGGGCTGAACTAGAGTGTGTGGAGGCCACACAAGGGATCATCTGGGTCAAGGCAGAGCTGCCTTTCACATAGTGTGTTGAAACTCTCTTGAAAATGTATCCCTTAGGTCTCGGTTCTGTTTAATCAGCAGCTATTTCTCATTTGTAATAATTTGTTCAAATATTCTATATCAATATGGTATCTGGTTAATTCCTGGACTGAAGGCTCCACTAAGTACATTAAAATATAATTTATTACTCCAAATAGAGTAAGTTATATCTCCTGATGTGGGCCATTTCTCATGCCGTAAAAAACGAATCTGAACTTAGCGCACTACTTACAGTTGCCGTCTAGTGGAATTCTTTATTATCAAATACTTGCTAAGGCCCTTAGATTGTTTGGAAATGAGATTATGAAATCCTCCAGTAAAGTATTAGTAAGTTCCAGTTTGAATCATAAATCAACGCTGATGAAGAATAATTTCTGTTTCAGTTTGGCAAGAATATTTTTCTGGTTCAGCGGAAGAGGAATAAAGTATGGACGGAAACAGACAGAAAATATAAAAGACCTGGAAAAGTTGATTCAATCCAGATCTACCATTGCCTCAGTTTGTTTTTTTTTAAATAAAAGAGGGAAAAACAAAATCATCAATCAAAAATGGGTATACCATCCATACTTGCCATTCAGATAGCTGTCATTCTATTCGTTATTTCTCAAGGTAAGAAATTTTATTCAAATCCTGCTCCAAATTACTTATATTATTTTTATATAGGCATCATCAAGGATTGAATTTCGAATCCAATAATGAGTCACCACTTCTGGCCCTTCACAGTTAATGGAAGGATCTTTTTTATACATTCTGTATTGGGCTGTTACATTTTTGGCTCTTTCTTGAGACATAACTAATGGTATCAGATCGTCAGAATCACATCGGACCCCTACTGCCAATTTTTTTTAAAAGATTTTATTTATTTATTAGAGATCACAAGTAGGCAGAGAGGTAGGCAGAGAGAGAGAGAGAGAGAGGGAAGCAGGCTCCCCACTGAGCAGAGAGCCCAATGTGGGGCTTGATCCCAGGACCCTGAGATCATGACCTGAGCCGAAGGCAGAGGCTTTAACCCACTGAGCCACCCAAGTGCCCCCAATTTCTTTTTTGAACTAAAAATTGGTCAGGCCAATTCTATGACCCATCAGTATTTCAGAAGATGTCATGATGGAAAACTAAATCCTTTCAGAGCATCTGTCTCCCTGACCGGGCTCTTGCCCGTGGTTGGCCCTAAATCGAAACTGTTGGATATGACAAAAGACAGATGCTAACTGATCATGCATATCTGCAAAAATCACACCTCATAGCACAATAGTCCCCTCAAGGCTTTCAGAACACCCGCTGTCAAAGTGATTCATCACTTTCAAGAATGCCATTTTAAAATATTTCTAGCAATCACATAAGGCACGTGCTGAGAATGCTATGAATTAGATCATTTCAAATATGTAGAGGTACCTTTGTTTCCCTAATTGCTTCCATTATATAAGGAAAAGATATCATTCACAATTTAGACATTAATCATAAGTGATAATGCAAGTTCATATAAGAATTGTTCACAGAAGTATGCATACAAAAATACACACACACACACATTATATTCAGGGCTGCACACACTGTGAAGAGTATTGGAATAACTTGTCATCTAAAATGATGTTGAGGGGCGCCTGGGTGCCTCAGTGGGTTAAGCCTCTGCCTTCGGTTCAGGTCACGATCTCAGGGTCCTGGGATCGAGCCCTGCATCGGGCTCTCTGCTCAGTGGGGAGGTTGCTTCCCCCTCTCTGTCTGCCCCTCTGCCTACTTGTGATCTCTCTGTCAAATAAATAAATAAATCTTTAAAAAAACAAAATAAAATGATGCTGAGATATACTTTTACCAAAACATAAAGGGTACATGTATGAACACATAGACACCAAACTACTAAGGTATGCAAGATGAGCAATTTCAAAAGGAAAAGATGAGTGTTAAGAGTTGGTTTTCATTTAAAAATTCAAGTTTGTCCTACAGGCCAAAAGACAAAAAAATATCTGATTACCAACAAAGTGACCTAAACCTCTATTTTAATTTCTACTAGAAAATAGGTCTTTTAACCATTATTTGAATTCGACAGCTTTAAATTTGATTCTGATATGGCTGTCCCTTTCTCTACATATATGCTTTCTCATGGTGGAAACAAAGTCTTCGTCAAGATCTTTACAAACACAGAAGACATTCGCCTGCCCTGGCAATGAGGAGGTATGTGTTATGCAGAAGAGTATCACCCCGAAAAAGATACCCTTGTGGTTTAGCCGTTACTTATCAGCTGTCCCAAAATAATAACTTCACATATGGGATCAGATATTACCTAAAGAAAACAGTATTGAATGAACTTTCTGTTGGTCGACCTACTCCCTATTTTTTCCCATCCTGGCCTCTTGTGTGTCTTGCCTTAACAATACAATTCAGCCATTACTCCCCCTTAACGTAAAATAGCACCTGGTGATTTTATCTGGGAATGACTTATATTTTCAGTGGTTTTCCCTCCTCTTCTAATTTTTCTCCATTTCTTATCATAACTAAACTCAGAAAAATGCACAAATCGAAAGCTTTCAATATACTCTGATGTCCTAATTCTATGATGGTCCTACATGACTTTGGTGTGTCTATGTTTCAATTACTATCTGTTTCAGGCTCCAAAGAATTCTTGTGAGAGTGAAAACTTAATGGTAACAAAGGATTACTGTTTAGGTAATCACCATTTAGTCTGCTAGTGCTGCCATAACAAAAGGCCAAAGACTGGGTGGTATAAACATCAGAAGTTTATTTTCTCATGGTTCTGGAGAACAGAAGTCTAAGATCGAAGTGCCAGCCGGGTTGGCTTCTGGTGAGAGCTTGCTTCTTGACTTACAGATGGCCATCTTCTCTCTGTGTCCTCACATGGCTTCTCTGTGCAGAACACTCCTGGTGTCTTTATGACCCTTTATGACCTCATTTACCTGCTTATGTCTTGAAAGGTTCTATCTCCAAATACAGTCACATTGGGGGTTAGGACTTCAACATATGGATTTGGGGAATGGGGGAAACAATTCAGTCCATAACACTTTCCAATATTCTGGGATTCTTAAAGGACTGGCTCTTAGTGATGTCTTTAAGGTCCCACAGGAAACTCTATGTATGGTTCATCCAGGATTCATTCAGCTCTAGAAGGTCTATTTGCTAGTCCCATCACAAATCATCAGCTACCTCTGGACTTGTGTCTTGGTATATAGAACAAGTATAGATGTGTCTGCAGTACTGGAGCAACAAATAGCCCTTCTAAAAGAAACTCTTCTAATCTTTCCTTTACATATCAGGAAATGAAGCAAAACATTTACTTTCACAGCAATCCAAGTGACTGTCCCATAAAGGTGCTAGTCTCAAGACCTAAATATCTATCCTTTTTAGATGGATTTGTCATGACTTAGAGCCATCTGAATGAGTCAATCCTCATTCGCTCGCTCACTCATTCATTCATTTATTCATTCATCAACTATTTGTGATGAATGTGCTAGTCAATATCCAACACACTGGGATTCAGAGGTAAGGAAGACAAGGTCCCAAATTATAGCTGAGAACTGAATTTGAACTTCTAAAATTTGGACCTTTGGACCTAAAGTTCAAGGACATAATCATGGTCCTGGTTTCAATAGCATAAAAAGGTAATGTAAGGGCCTGCTTAATCAGAGGGAGTCATTTTGTTGTTCATCAGTAAACTTAGATTGACCCTATGCAGTAAACTTAGATTGACCCTGCCCCTCCCAGAGGAACTTACTTGCAGAGCCCAGATGCAGGGGCGGGTCAGGCCAGGCAGAGACAGCCAATCAGTGGGGCACGCATATATCTACTAGGGTGAATTGTAATTCAATTAGCCACCCATGTGTGACCTAACATGACTGTGCAATTTTCTCTGTGTATTGCAATCTCATTGGCCAGCTGTGTATAGCCCAGCTAAACTACCTCTATAAAAGTTAGTCTGTGAGGCTGGGAGAGGTCGCCTCTTTGCAAGGGGCGGCCCTGACCGGTCAGTTTGATTCTCGATGCTTGGCGCGAAATAAAGCTTTGCTTGACCTTCGCTTTGTATCAGTATTGCTCCTTTGATTAAGGACCCTAACAGGTAGATCAAAATTAAAATCCTTTCAGGTCAGGACTGCTGTGAGGCCATATAGTGCCACTGTACAAGTTTAAAAATGGCAACCTTGGGGCGCCTGGGTGGCTCAGTGGGTTGAAGCCTCTGCCTTTGGCTCGGGTCGTGGTCCTAGGATTGCGCCCCGCATCAGTCTCTCTCCTCCGCGGGGGGCCTGCTTCCCCCCTCCCCACCTGCCTCTCTGCCTACTTGTGATCTTTGTCTGTCAAATAAATAAATAAAATCTTAAAATACATATATATATAAAATAAACAAAATGGCAAACTCTGTGGACCCAGACTGGCACATGAACAGTCCAAGCGTACAATGAGCATCCCTTTCTTCAATGGACACAGGCTAAGCAGAATGCATGACAGGATTGTGGCCAACTATAGATTCCTCAGTTGTACCCACTTGTCCAAAGAACACAAACTGCACAAATTACATGTGACTGTTGTCTTCCAGGTAGTGGAATTCAGAATATATTGGGAAGCAACACAGGCCACCAGGGAACATTCCAATTGAACACCGCCCCATAAACCAAAGAGTTAATCTGAGAAGATTAAGGTCCAGGAGATTTCAAGGGCAATCCAGAGATTAGGAGAATAGTCAGTAGAAACTCAGAGACAAAATATGTGAATATTTAAATTCCACAACAATGAAATTCTGACAATCTTTGTGATTGATTTTATCCCAAGGAACTCTTTAATCTGCTAGAGAGAGCAAGAAAAGTAGACTACCTGTATACATCATGCTTGTTCTAGCCATCTATTTTCTGAATTGGATTACAAATGAACTATGAATAGGGACCAAAGCTGTGAATGCCATGTATCTTTGAAGTACTTCCTAAATGTAAAGCAATAAAACCCTATTTCCAACAGAAGAGAGAAAGAGAGAGAAAGAAAATAAAGGAAAAAAGGAAAAAAGAAAAGAAAGGAGGGAAGTAAAGAAGGAAGGAATGAGGAAGAGAGAAAGAGAGGAAGGAAAGGAAGGAGGAAGGAAGGAAGGTAGGTAGGTAGATAGGAGAAGGGAAGGAAAGAATAAAGGAGGAAGGGATAAAGAAAGAGAGAGAGAGAAAGAAGGAAGGAAGGAAAGGAAGACAGAGAGAAAGGGAGAATAGGAAGGAAGGAGGGAAGGAAGGAAGGAGGGATTGATTTAAAAATCAGGTAGGTAGACACAACTAATTTCTAGTCACAGAAACAATTATTGGGTGAAGGGGGCAGTCTCAAGGGTCCTACATATACTATCCTATGATATTTCCATATTTCATTTATTTTAGTTAGTGTTTTTCCAGTAGGTACGCATGAGTGCATGTCATCAATTCAGTGAGTGAGAAGTTTGATAACACCATTTTTCTATATCATGAAGATAAATACACAACTTAGCTTTGGGCTTATAATTAAATGAACCACAAAACACTGATTTATTAAAACTCTTTGCAGATTTTTGGACAGAAATGTATTCATGCTCAAAGGTAACAAGAAATTATTGTAAAGGTTACTAAACTGAAATTTGTATCATTTTTAATCCCAGAAGGGAAAAAAATGTAAGTAAAATCTGTATTTCCTTAATTATGTTATGTCATATTTAGGTGGACCAAATTAATAATAAGATTGATAGGAAATATTGCAGGTATATGTGCTGATCAAATATAAATAACAGTTTTCTTTTTTTATTATTATGGAAATCTAGTTGACATACAATGTTACAGTAGCTTCAGGTTTACAGCATAGTGATATGTGGTTTAGTATCAAAACCAGCACACTACTTGTGACCACACAACAGCCCTAGATTGTAGGATTATCATTTAGAATCCATATTCTAGGTGTCCACCAGCTGTGATTCTCCCTTCCACAAGCACACTTGTTTTTAATCTCTACCAAACCTACTCTATCTTTGTTTTCTGCTAGTATGTCCTAACCTACACTGCCATTGCAATTTGTCCCATGAGCTTGAGGGGCTGTTGTTTCTTACGATCACCCCCCATATTTCTCCCACCGTACCACTACAGTGGCTGGTTTCAACATACAGATATATGACTAAGCTATAGTCATTTGCTTCACTGAGAGTCTCCTTTATTTGTATTTCCCCTCCTTTGTAATGATCTAGCCTCTTAAAAGCCTCCTTTTATATTCTCTAATTTTAAAAATACTGAACCGGAATTCAAGTAAAATGAGCCATAATCATGTGACTTTAAAGGTATAAGAAGGGGTGCCTGGGTGGCTCAGTTATTTAAGTGTCTGCCTTTGGCTCAGGTCATGGTCCCAGGGTCCTGGGATCGAGCCCCTCTTTGGGCTCCCTGCTCAGTTGGGAGTCTGCTTCTCCCTCTCCCTCTTCCAATGTTTGTGCTCACTCTCTCTCTCTCAAATAAATAAATAAAAATCTTTACATAAAAAAATAGTGTATAAAAAGTTAATGTATAAAACTAAATCTATATCTTCCTCTCTCCCAATCTATCCAATTGCAATGGTCAGAAGTTAAAAATAATAGTTTAGTGTCCATCTTTTCTCTCTTTCTTTTTTTTCTATGTTTGATGTGTGTGTGTAAACACTTAAATATACACCCTCTTATTCCCTCCAAGTATGGGAATGTGTGCACAACACACGCGCATGTGCTCATTGCTTTTTCCATTGAAAATATCTTGCAGATCTGTATCTCCACATTAACACAAGGAGAACTACTTTATTCTTTTTTTAAGATTTTATTTATTTATTAGAGAGAGAGTGAGAGAGAGAGCATGAGAATGGAGAGGGCCAGAGGGAGAAGCAGACTCCCTGCTGAGCAGAGAGCCCGATGTGGGACTCGATTCCAGGACTTTGGAATCACAACCTCAGCTGAAGGCAGTCGCCCAACCAACTAAGCCACCCAAGCGCTTAGAACTACTTTATTCTATTAAAGTTAAAATTCTACTAAAATAGAACTACTTTATTCTATTAAAGGGCTGTATGATATTCCATTGTATGGACTCCCCTATAATTTGTCTATACTTAGCTGAAAGATAGTTTACATGCAGTTTTTTATTTTTATGTGGGACACGGCAATGAAATTACATACATCTTTAGGTAGTCTACGCAAGACATTTTTTCCATGTAATAAATTTCTCAAAGTGAGATGGCAATTTCAGAAGGGTTTTTTTTTGTGTGTGAGAGATTCTTGAGAATATGACTTATTTTTAGATTCCCAAAGGATTTATATAACACTCTAAGATATGGTGGTCACTAACTGGCATTACAAAACCCGGGTTAATTGAGTGGTTGACTATTCTAAAAATAGAACTACCTTTTGTAAATACCTGAAAAATACAATTGATCCTTTCACTTTTTCCCGCAGTGATAGAGTCTACATAGCCACCCAGAGCTTCAGCTGAGGAAATTCTGGGGATGGGCATCTCTTCATTGAGAAGCAACGTGTTATTGTTCGACTTGGATACAAATGAAAGCCGTCCCTCCACTGTCAGTGAGTAAGCACTAGCATCTCTTGGTTTACTGCATCCTAATCTACTAATCTTACCGGGAAAATATACCAGGTATTAGATGAGTACAATATACTTGAAAAGACCATTGTCTGAAGGCAAGCCCATTTTATCAAAATTCATAACTGGGCTAATACTCTCTAGCATTCAGCTTCTTCATTTGTGAAATAAGAAAAACGAGACTCAGTGATCCTTTCTGGTTCTAAATTCTCTACTATAATCCTTGCCCAGAAAGATAGCAGTGCCAGGGGCACGTGGGTGGCTTAGCACTTGAACAACTGTCTCTTAGTTTCAGCTCAGGTTATGATCTTAGCTTGATGGGATCAAGCCCTCATGGGG
This sequence comes from Mellivora capensis, assembly GCA_004024625.1. Lineage (NCBI taxonomy): Eukaryota > Metazoa > Chordata > Mammalia > Carnivora > Mustelidae > Mellivora > Mellivora capensis. The sequence continues at coordinate 75,843 of PISX010001331.1, read as the reverse complement.
CTCCACACTGAACATAGAGTTGGCTTGGGTTCTCTCCCTTTCTCTCTCTCTCCTTATCTGCTTTTCCTTCTCTGTTTCTCCCCCAACTTCTGTGCACTCTCTGTAAAATAAATAAATAAAGTCTTTAAAAAAAGATAGCAGTGCCATATTTCCTAACGTCTAAGATATTCCTCCAACTTTGATTGAAAATGGAATTATTAGAAACATTTTCCCTAGATCCATTCAAATTGTATAAAACTGGAGATAAATGTTTGCAAACAGTCGAAATGGGTATAATGATTCCTACTGCACAGAAGCTTTGTGAAAATTCAGTGACAGATACTCTTAGAATACTTTGGTGCTTAGCATATACAAGTACTCAGTGACTTCTACATTTCTTCATTATGATTACTGGAGAAGATTTAGAGCTTATGTTTAACTGCTATACCACTATGTCCTGTTTTAAATTATGAAATTATTTAAAATAGAATTAATTAATCATTATCAAAAATTTTGACATAAATTATGAAGTGTCTTAGCCTCTTCAAAGAGAAGAATAATCTCAAACATACTTACCCCTGAGTTAATATTAAAAGAGCTCAAATATAAAATGCAAAAAGCAGAAGAGGTTACAAAGAACATACTTAAAACCTCCAATCACTGTTGATTTTTTTAATTTATTTTTTATTTTTTTTTATTTCATTTCTTTTCAGTGTAACAGAATTCATAGTTTTACACCACACCCAGTGCTCCATGCAATGCATGCCCTCCATAATACCCACCACCTGGCTTCCCCAACCTCCCACCCCCCGCCCCTTCAAAACCCTCAGGTTGTTTTTCAGAGTTCATAGTCTCTCATGGTTCATCTCCCCCGCCAATTTCCCTCAACTCCCATCACTGTTGATTTATCTAGGTCCAATCCATGAACTGAAAGAACCCTGTGTTATGTAACTTGCGTAACAATGCCAAACCACATTCTTGGTAGAAACAGCATCCCAAGGTTCTAGCACTTAAAATAGCTCCTCCTAGCACATATAAAGGCCAGCACATGTATATTTTATGCATTTTATTATTTCATAAGGTTTCAAGCAACAACATATTACAGCAAGAAAGGACATATGCAATCATTAAATCCTTTAAAGCTAGAACGATGACTCAAAACCTTGATCTTATTCAAATCAATTCTCTCCTAAGGTGGATTATATATACTGTCTATATTGCAATCAAATGACAATTAAGTTTTACCTACAATCTTTCTGCTCCAAATACAACTTCACCTTCTCACCTTTGGGAACTTCCTATGATGTTTTTTTCTGCATAGAATCCCCTTCCCCAACTTCTCCCCCCACCTCCTTTTTTTCCTCTCTTTCTTAATCCTGAGAGAGACAAGAATCCCAAGCAGGTTCCACATTCAGGGCAGAATACAGAGCCCGATGCCAGGCTCCATCTCACGACCCTGAGACCATGACCTAAGCTGAAACCAAGGGTCAGATGTTTAACCAACTGAGCCACACAGGTGCTCCCCCCATCCCCCAAGTTCTTTTCAGACCATTGTCAAGTCTCACTTCTGTACGAGATAGACATTGATCCTCCCGCACCTGGTTTTTGATTGGATTCAACAGTCTATGATTGAACATTGGCTCTCCCACTTGATTTTAAATCCACAGAGGCCCTAGAATCCAGGTGTTTTTTACCCTTTCACAGAATGATGGAAACTTCAGGTGCTCAAAATATATATTTGGAACCAAATCAAATCAAATAAAATTGAATTGAAGGTGATTTGTTTGTTCAACCTTTAAGAATATAAAGCTCAAAATTAATATATGTTTACTGGTTCTGCTAGTAGCAGAGAGAGAGAAAAATAAGCCATTAAGTGCACTACAATTAAACCATTAAACTGACTGCAACTCCCTTCAACTTTGTTGCTTAAGTGTTGTTCAGAACCAGGAGAGTTTGGGGACTCGAGGGAATTTTAGTCCCCAATCTGCTTTATGAACAGCGCTGTGGCACACATTGGATCAGATGCAATCTGAATGCTAGATACACGTGAGTGAAAAAGATGGACAGTCCCCTGACAACAAGAATTTTTTTGATTTCATGGGTAAAAAAAGTAAATTAATTATAATTCCATCTCATGACAGGGTAAGTAGAGGAGCGTGGAACTCCCTAAAGGCCTCTCAGAACCATCCAAGATGTGATCAGAAGAACAGTGGGAAGTGAGTGAGCTGACAAAAATACAAAAGGGGGGTTGGGGGTAGACACAATTGCATGGCTCAGGGAAAGCAGGCACATGGGGTAGGGGGTGTCTATGGCAAAAGACAAATCCATGTGAATTTGTTTGTTCTTTGTCGCAACCAACAAACGGCCTTCTTGGCTTTGATTAAACATTCATACCTACAAGCCTGGTACCACGCCACTCAGAAGGAATTAGAATAGAAGCCATAGGTTTCTGGCACCAGAGTATCAAGCATCCTCTCAAGATCCCCATAGAATGAGAATGAGAGACGCCCTAGCTAAAAAGCCTTTCATCCACAAGAACCAATACTACCCATAACAACTCCGGTGTCCAAAAACCCCAATAGAGGCAGGCTCAGAGGCAAAAGTCACCACACTCAAATGTTAATTTGCCCATCAGGGATAATTTCTCTACCAGCAAGACTGCCTAGATGCATACTCCACATATGGACAGAGGCTGACAGCTAAACAGGGGTCAGTCATAGTCTCACGTGGAAGGGGAAAGGGCTTGATGACCCTCTGCCCACTCACCCCTGTGGGTAGTTCTGGGTGGAACAGTGCTCCACAGAGTGGGCACACTGTGTAGAAGCCTGTGGGAAAGAACAAATCGTATGTTCCAAGGTCTAAAGGAAAGTTCATAAAGATGGAAGCCTAGTGGGGCTTCAGAGAGACTAAAGGGTGCTGGAAGTAGCCAGGGAATAGCCACAGAAAGCAAGGGAGAATATATTTAACAGGTATGTGGGACTACTCAAAGGTTTACAGCAAGGGCATGATTTAATCATTTTTATATGTGAGATAGCTATGTGGCTGTTCCATGCACAAGAGACTGGAAGAGCACAAAACAGCCTAATGTCTTATCCATGCCTCTACAGATCCACTCTCCAACTTTCCTGGCCCTGCTCTCTTTCCCAGGGGTCAGTCTGAATGCACTACAACAGTGAGTTCCCTTCCTTCTGGCTTTCTGTTAGGTCAACCTTTGCAGAGCCCTAGCAAGAGGTCCAAAAGCAGGAAGAGAATGAGGTCGGTACTCTGCCCTTCCAGGTACCCTGAGATTGGCTGTGTCCTTCCCCCAGGTGTCATTGTTCTCTTCTAGATGGTTCTCAGAACAGCTCAGTCTTACCTGGGTTCTTACAACCACTCTGGAGACTAGCTACAAGAGTACTGAACTAGCTAGAATTATTCTTATTTTTAAGCACTTATTATTATTAATAATTATAATTATATATTATATAAGTATAATTGTTATTATACTTATATACTTACAACTATTATTAATTTTTTTTTTTTAAGACATCAGGCCAGGCAGCCAGTTAGGAGTTTTTGGTGTCTGGCGCAACATCCCCATGGAAAGCTATCACCATTTGTGCCCCCCACCCCCACCTTCTGTGTGCTTCTTACAAGAGAATCTGTAACATGATTGGGAAGATGGTGATCAGTACCGCAACTGCTTTCCCAGACATGCAGACAAGCAGGGAGCCCAAGTGTGTACCTTGCCTTAGAGCAGCCCTTAGAGGCTGTGGCTGGACTATGAAAGCCCAGCTCCTTGCCCCTGCTCAATGTATGAGTTCTGCCTATGCTCCATAAGTCCTCTGTGGGATCACCTCAATTTATCCCACATTCAGGGTCCAAAGCGAAGCAAAAATGTTCATCCATCTTAATCAAAGTGCAGGGGGAAATGTTATTAAATGTACTAACATAGAAATATTTTACTTTCTTTTGTTGTCTCTCCTGACTTGTCAGGTGCTTTTATCTTCGATTTTTAATGGCATTTGAAGAAAAAAAAGCTTACCATTGTAAATTATAAGCCTCAATTTTGCTATTCATGTTTAGGTTGTGCAATGGTTGATTTAAATATAAATATACAAGCAATTGATTTATATAAAGAATCATTGAAATTACACAATCCCTATTTTGTAACTTGTACATGCCTGTGTATTTCATTGTTACCAGAACAGTGGAATGCTACACAAAGGAGCTGAATTGTTTTGTTTCATTTCTTCATGCGTACACACTCCACCAACAGGCCACCCTTGGCTTACTGAATAAGGAGAGACTGAAAGGAAAGCAAACTGCACCCAGACCTCCCTCCCAGATGTGGTCCATATACACTATGGAGTCTTATGCCTCCATCAGAAAGGATGAATACCCGACTTTTGTAGCAACATGGACGGGACTGGAAGAGTGAAATAAGTCAAGCAGAGAGTCAATTATCATATGGTTTCACTTATTTGCGGAGCATAACAAATAACACGGAGGACATGGGGAGATGGAGAGGAGAAGGGAGTTGAGGGAAATTGGGGGGGAGATGAATCAAGAGAGACTATGGACTCTGAAAAATAACCTGAGGGTTTTGAAGGGGCAGGGGGTGGGAGGTTGGGGGAGCCTGGTGGTGGGTATTGTGGAGGGCACGCATTGCATGGAGCACTGGGTGTGGTGTAAAACTATGAATTCTGTTACGCTGAAAAGAAATTTAAAAAAAAATAAAAAATAAATAAAAAGCTGTAACCCCCCCCCCCAAAAAGGAGAGACTGAAAGGAAAGTGAACTACGGGTTGCTTTAGCTCCGCATTTCCTTCTCTGTCATCATTTTTAGCATAAATGACTACTACCTTATACATGGAAGTAAGACACTATTAAGAGAAGATCTGGCAGGTTTCCTTAGTCCTTCATGTTTCTTGGAATGCTCTGACTTCTTTCTGCACTCTGAGCAAATTCTGTTTCAGAGGGAAAGGGCAGCTCCCAGGCCTGTGGGCACCCCAGCTTCCTCAGTCACAGATTCAACACACTTACCCTGTCCTTGCCCTCAGTGGCACTGACTTGCCACTCATTACTGCTCCACCAAAATTCCATGCCCCTGGTGCGCTGCGAATGCTCTATGCCAACAGGGAGTCGAGGAATGACAGATACATGAACTGCACATGTCTGCTCATGTGTGTACTCCATCGCCCCCCACCTCAGACTGCATTTACAAAATACAGGTTCAAAAATAAGACTATTACAACTTTCAGGACATCAGCAGCAGAGCAAGAAAGCAAGCCCAGGACTTATCTCAGTACAGGATGCTACAGGACTGCTGGAGCCCGGAAGCTAGCCTTTTCAGTACTGAATTTTGCTGAATCACACCCTTCTATTGTTTCCCCTTTTCAGGCTGCTTCTCCTTCCTTATTGGTTTCCCCTGGAGGCATTCCCTTGATAAATCACTTGCAAATAAGACCTTTTCTCAAAGTTTGCTTAGGAATGCCACCTAAAAAAGTTTTTATTGCAGATGTTCCTAAGGAGCAAGTCTAAGATGAGATCCAGAAGCTGAATTCCTTCCTGGACAAACATTAACAAGCAGCCCACCCCCACCTCCCACGGTACTGGTTCCTAGGCTGCTCCGGCATTGCAATTACTAGGATTTCCACCTATGTGATGGGGACAGGCCCAGATGGCAGGAGATGCCCTGGCTTGTGCTATCTCTCTCTCAGTTGAGGGCTGGAATGCAAATGGGGAATGGATTGGGTGTGGCTGAGCACTGCTGATGGGTTAGAAAGAGAGACTGACAGGCTCAGTTGAGTCATTATCAGAGTAAGGGAATGAGTACAGGAAATACTCCATGGCAACGTATAAAGAGGTCCTCATCTTCTAGAGCCGAAGTCAGCAAACTCTACAATTTGGGCCAAGTCTGCTCTATTACTATTTTTGTAAATAAAGTTTTATTAAAACACATCCATGCTCCCTCATTACACACAGTCTACGACTGCTTGCAAGCCACTGTAACAACAGAGCTGAACAGAAGCCACAGAGACCTTAGGGCCCACAAGGTCTAAGACACTGGTCTGGCTCTCTACAGAAGAAGTTTGCAAATCCCTGTCCTAGATTCTGAGAGCAGCCTGAGCTGTGCCTGACTCCACAGGAACCTCCCCCTTGTGGCCTGGACCCGTCTAAATTTTCCTCTTCTTGTGAGGCCACCAATCACTGACCCAGCACACACCGTAATCCAGTACGATCTCATTTTCACTCAGCTACAGCTGCAAAGACCCTGTTTCCAAATACAGCCTGTTCACCGATTCTGGGTGGACAAGAATTTTAATGGGATCCTATTCGGCCCAGTACACCGCTGTCACAACAATTAGCTTCAAATCTCAGGTGGCCCAGCTAGCGAAATGCTGGCTCTGCTAAGGAATAAAGGGACGATACTTAGAAATCCAGTGGGAAAAATCTGGGTGATGAGGGAACAGAAGACAAGCTGAGGACGAAGCAGAAGCTTACCCAACCCCCCCATAACCCTCGCCCCTCCGTGGAATATATGTGACATTCCTCAGGCACTCCTGGCTGCCCTAAAGGAAAAACAAATAGTTAACTTGTAGAGACCACAATCCTGCAAGACCGGAGTCTCCCTCAGTTTATAAATGTCCTAGTGATTTACAAGGAAGAAGCTTTCTTATCAATAGCCTAACTTCCAGAGACCCATAACTCAGTTCCTGAAGCCCTAACATCATCTTCCCCTCCATAAAACTGAGGGAGGCTGAGGCAGAGGGAAATGTAAATAAAGTTAAATTTCTCCTCAACCTAAAGCTCACTGACAAGGACGTGTGATAGGAGGAGAGTGACATTCCTACAGGAAGCTCCCAGCTATCTTACTGTCAATGCCTCACTAAAGGGAAAAACCACCTTAACTTGACAAATAGCAAGGCCTCCAGCATCCTGTGTGTCTTCTGAATACATGAAAGTTCTTTCAAACCCTCCCTTTCCCTTACCTGCCCCAACCCCATAGTCCATCATCACCACTCCTCAGAACCCAGGGGCAGCAGCTCTTTATGCCCATGGGTTCTTTCCCGGTGCTTTAATAAAATCACCTTTTGCACCAGAGACATTTTAAGAATTCTTTCTTGGTCGTGGGCTCCGGACTCACTTCTATTCTACAACTTCATCATGGGTATAGTTGTAGGGGGCCAGTGGTTTGCGGCATGCCAGACGCCTCCTGAAGAGAGAAGAGGCATCTCTGACCACAGATGAAAGAATGAACAAAATGAATAAAACAGAGTTTGCCAGACCTCTTTGAGTTTTAGATGCAGCAGGCACTGCGCTTGAGAGTTCACTTCTGACTCATTTATCAAGTGACCTGGGAGGTTTCCCAGTTTTGAATGGATCTGAGAGTGAAGGCAAGAAGCATGCTCCACAGCAGAGTCCCACCACACCCTTTAGAATTTGGGAGACTTCCTAATGACAACACACAGAATAACAATACATCTCCTTTTCCCAAGACAAAACCCTCTACTGGGTGCCTGGGTGGTTCAGTGGGTTAAAGCCTCTGCCTTTGGCTCAGATCATGATCTCAGGGTCCTGGGATCCAGTCCCGCATTGAGCTCTCTGCTCAGCAGGGAGTCTGTTTCCCCCACCCTCCCTACTTGTGATCTCTGTCAAATAGATAAATAAAATCTTAAAAAAAAACAACAACTCTACTGTTCTCTATATAAATCCCTCAGGGGGAAAAACAACAACAACAAAACCCCTCAGACACTCCATTAACAGCAACTGCATAATCCATAATCCATAATCCATAATCTATATTCCAGTGATCAGCGGACTTTTCTCCATCCTGGCTTTGTCACATTTCAGGCTTCTAACAGCAAGCAAGTTTGGAAAGGCCAGAATCAATAATGAAGATGAAGAATTGCATAGCCATATTTGAATGTAAAAGAGAGAATAGAAAGAGATTAGAAAAGGAGAAAGGGGCGCCTGGGTGGCTCAGTAGGTTAAAGCCTCTGCCTTCGGCTCGGGTCATGATCCCAGGGTCCTGGGATCGAGCCCCACATCGGGCTCTCTGCTCAGCGAGGAGCCTGCTTCCTCCTCTCTCTCTGCCTGCCTCTCTGCCTACTTGTGATTTCTGTCAAATAAATAAAATCTTTAAAAAAAAAAAAAAGAAAGAGAAAAGGAGAAAAAAAATCTTCATTACAAATACAAGTATAAAGGGGTAGAGTTACTTTCAGCTTTCCTTTTTGTCATTATTTATGACTCCTCCCTTCTATTACGGTAAAAGTGGAGGGTGCTGTTTACATATTTCCTAACGTAGGTAAATTCTAAAAAATATCTAGTATTTAAAATCAAAGGGTGGGCGCCTGGGTGGCTCAGTGGGTTAAGCCTCTGCCTTCGGCTCAGGTCATGATCTCAAGATCCTGAGATCCAGCCCCACATTGGGCTCTCTGCTCAGCGGGGAGCCTGCTTCCTCCTCTCTCTGCCTGCCTCTCTGACTACTTGTGATCTCTCTTTAAAAATAAATAAATAAATAAAAATTTTTAAAAATCAAATGCTTTAAAAAACAATATAAAAATACAATCTATATAATACGCGTATCAAAACATGATTCGGTGAATTACAATATATTTTCATATAGTTCTTAAATTTCCAATCGGCAAAGCATTTTCACATAGAAAACAAATAGTTCACTCAGTACATCTAAAAAGAAGAAGATAGAAGATATGGTTATTCCTTTAGAGACAGCAATCAGCAAAATACAGAGCTTTTCAAAGAAATGAAGCCATTTCCTAATATAATATACAAATTTGCACTAGGATAAACTAATACGCTACGTGAAATAAAAATTCCTACCCCAGTGCATTTGGGGGATAGAAGCATTGCGCCAGGACTAAGGATCTAAAAATGAATACAATGAGTCGACAGATGAGAAGTGAGGAGGGACAAAATGGGTGAAGGGGAGTGGGAGGTACAGGCTCCCAATCATGAAATGAACAAGTCACGGGGATGAAAGGTACATCACAGGGAATCTAGTCAACGGTATCATACCAGTGTTGTGTGGTGGCAGACAGCTGCTATGCTTACGGTGAGCATACATAACACACAGGCAAATGGAATCACCATGCGGTACGTTTGAAACTAATGTAACATTGGTGTCAACTATATACTACAATAAAAAAACAATGAGTAGGATGATAAACTGTGCCCTTAAGGACACACACTCATTGCACACACACACACACACACACACCCCAACACACAGGCATGCACATGTGTGTGCGCATATCAAGAAATACAAGAAATTTAAATGGTTAGACTGACGTACTCTCCGTATAAATGAAGTCTTCAACAACAAAGTAGTGATTGCTCCCAAATAAAGTTATCGAAGACCTTACAAAGAAAGTAACATATTTGATGGGCCTAAAAACATGAGATGAATTTTGTGAGGAAGTAAAAGAAGGGAGGACTGGATAGGGGAGAGTAGAGGAAACACCATAGAATCCCGAAGGCTGAGAGAGGTGTTCAAGGAAGAGAAGACGCCATTAAAACTGAGGAGGAAATGGCTTGTGAAGAATGGTGGGCCATGGTCTAGTTTGTACTTTTGGTAGAAGAACATTAAATTTACTACGAATACTAGAAATCAAAATGTCCCTAAAGGAAAAATCCTCGCATTTTCCAAGTCTAGCAAAATACATGACAAAATTTGGAAGGAAACGGGAAACATTTCTGACAAATTAACATGGGATATTTAAGTTGTGTATTGTGTTTTTACGACATTGTTTTGCATTACATTTCATGTCTTGCATTTGTTTCAAGTCTAAGCTTTTTATTACCTTGGGGATAAGCATTTCTATGAAAAGCATCATTTCTACTAAAACACTAGTCGCAGCAGTTGGCATTTAATACTGCTCTAAAGAATCATTTTCACATCCTCTCTTTAGGGAACTATACATTAGGTGTTGCAAGTGTTTGAAGAAAATAAAAGCCAAGATGGATAGAGAAAAGCAAAAATTAGTGAGAAAATTTCTTGGTGTGTATCAATCACATTCTGCTAGCAGAATCCAAGTGTAACTAGATCTTAGGCATCCACCTCTATTTATGGTGCACTTTAAGAAGTTCCTTTGAGACCGGGGGGCTTACTACCAAACTGCAAGTTTTGATATTGCCCATATCATAAAAGAATTTCTACCTCATTGTCCCTATATGATAACAACAATATGATGGCATGTTAGCATACTTTACAAGCTATACAGGATTTCCATATGCAATAATAATGATTATTGCCTGCTGAATAATATAAAATGGATGATTTTAAATAATTAATAGAAACCATCCAATAAGAACTCTTAAAGAATATTGTGAGTGCTTATTCTGTGCCAACCTCCGTGATAAGTCCTCTGCATAATTATTTTATTGAATCTTTTCAATGATCTAATGGAAATAAGTAGGATCTTGAATTTACAACTGAGGAAACTGACTTAGAAAGGTAATCTGACTCATCCAAGGAAATCTAGGAAGGTAATACAGAGAAGGTAACAGAAAGAAGACCTGAATATACACAGTACTAATATCAAAGACCCTGATGTCAACCATAAGAAATCAAAGAACCATAAGAAAAGAAATGGCCCAACAGGTAAAATGGACAAAAGACTTGAACATATACTTTCCAAAGATAAGAAACTTGAGACTGTGTACTCAGCATCACTAATTCTAATGAGAATGCAAATCTAAAAATACAATCAAATACCGGTATACCGATACATGACTAGAAGGGCCAAATTTAAAGTTTTAAGTAAAAATTAAATAAATGACAATACCAAGGGTTGCGATGACATGAAGTAACTTGAACTCTCACATAGTGCTGATGGAAAAGCAAAATGGTCCATCCACTTGGAAAAATAATTTGAAGTTTCTTAAAAAGTTAAACGTATACTTAATCATATGATCCAGCCATTCCATATAAAGTATTGACCCAAGAGAAATGAGTGCATTCAGCCACACAAAGACTTGTACAGGAATGTTCCTAACAGCTTTAATTCAATAGCTAAAAACAGTAAGCAAGCAAAATGTTCATGAGATGGTAAAAGGATAAATGGATTGTGGTATATCTACACAATGGAATAGCTATTTAACCATAAAAACTATTAATACACATTATTGAATGGATTGCAGAACCACTGTGCTGAGCAAAAAAAACTAGGCAAAAAGGAATACACACCAATTTCATTTATATGAAATTCTAGAAAATGCAAACTAATCTAGGAAAAGCAGATGCCTGGGGTGAGATGGGGGCAGAGAGAGGTAGAGGGAGTGATTATAAAATATAAAGGAACAGAAGCAAACTTTCAGAGATGATGAATACATTCATTTTCTTGATTTTGGTGATGGTTTCATAGATGTATACCTATGTCAAACCCTATCCAGTTGTACACTTTAAGTATCTGCAGTTTATTTTATGTCAATTATACCTCCCTAAAGCTGTTACAAAGGTATAAGTTTACTTTTGTGTTTCTGTGATTTTTTTAATGGATTTTTTCTCTGTGAGAATTACTACCAACATTTTATTTATTTTATTTTTTTCAGTGTTCCAAGATTGATTGTTTATGCACCACACCCAGAGCTCCATGTAATACTTGCCCTCCTTAATACCCACCACCAGGTTCACCCAAACCCCCACCACCTCCCCTCCAAAACCCTCAAGGGTTTTCTCTGCACAGAGAAAGATTAGAAATTTTCTGAATTTTCTTCTGTGAGTTAATCCTCATTTTCTCAATACACTTCAACAATCCCAGTACATTTTTAAAACTAAATACCGTTTCTAAAATTTTTTGACTGTCCTTTTCAGTTTTTATTTATTTATTTTTAAGATTTTATTTATTTATTTGACAGACAGATCACATGTAGGCAGAGAGGCAGGCAGGGAGAGAGGGGAAAGTAGGCTCCCCGCTGAGCAGAGAGCCCATGCGGGGCTTGATCCCAGGACCCTGAGATCATGACCTGAGCTGAAGGCAGAGGCTTTAACCCACTGAGCCACCCAGGCAGCCCTGTCCTTTTTGTTTTTTTTTATTTCAGAAAAATATTTTGGCAGATCAACTCGTGGCGCAGCCCAAGACCAGCTCTGAAATGATGACCAAGAGAGCAGAGGACTCAGCTGTCCGGGGCAAAAGCCAAATGAAACGTTTGGAAAACCCAGGATTCTTCCTTCATCTAAGAGAAGGCCAAGCCTGCCGCTGCAGTCAGTGAAACAGGAAGAACAGGGAGAATCCCACTCCGGGGACTCAGCCATGTGTTTGAAAGATGAAGGCTCCAAAGTCACAGCAATGTCTGTGTTGGGAGAAGTGCCTGAAAAACTGCCAATACCAGTGGAAATCAATGCTGAAATAAAACATCAATTAAAGAGGGAAATCCGACAGTTTGGACGAAAACATGAAAGAATCTTCAAAGAGCCTGAAGGCTTGTGAGGATCTTTACAGCTACAGAATAAATGTTTTGTAAATGCCATGAAAGAAACAGCGAGATTTAAAAGACAAGACTTGATAAGGTGCCTGGAAAAGGTACCAGAAAAACTGGAATCTCAACACTTTCTCACCAAAGATTATAGTCACACCCCAAATTTATAATCCCGTGATCGAAAAGATCAGTGAGAAAGCAGAACCAGTTTACTGTCCTAGAATGCAACCGGATATTGTGGACATCTCCCGGCACCTCAGCTGAGAATATTGTCCTCTTGGGGCGCCTGGGTAGCTCAGTGGGTTAAGCCTCTGCCTTCGGCTCAGGTCATGATCTCAGGGTCCTGGGATCGAGCTCTGCGTCGAGCTCTCTGCTCAGCGGGGAGCCTGCTTCCCTTCTTCTCTCTCTGCCTACCTGTGATCTCTGTCTGTCAAACGAATAAATAAAATCTTTAAAAAAAAAAAAGAATATTGTCCTGTTGGGTCCCCCAATAATGGGTCCGTGATTAAAGGAGCGAGACTGATACAAAGCGAAGGTCAAGCAAAGCTTTATTTCGCGCCAAGCATCAAGAATCCAACCGAACGTTTGGGGCCACACCTCTTACAAGAGAGAGGGACCCTTCTCTGTTTCACAGACTAGCTTTTATAGAGCAAGGCCATGTGGTTGGGCCTGGCCACACACAGGTGGCCAAGGAAATTTTAACACACAGAGAAAGCTGCACAGTCATGCTAGGTGACCAGTTGAATTACAATTTACCCTAGTAGACATTTGAACCAGCCTATTTGGTCAGAATTGGCGCCCAAAAGGTGCCCAAAGGGCAGGGCCCATACTCCTTGGTAACTAGGAGACAGTATGTGCCCCCACTGATTGAATACCTCCACCTGGCCTGACCCACCCTTTTTACTTGGACTTTGTTACCTGGGACTGGTTTCCGGGACTTGTTTTTAAGTAAGTTGGGGGTGGGGCAGAGTCAATTTAAGTTTTACAACAAAATGGCAGTTCAACCAGGGTGGGGCTGCTCTGTGGCTGAATAGGCCCTTACAGTCCTCTTGAGGCTAAGAAAAAATACTGGAACTTCAATGTTCTAAGTTTCTGTTAGTAAAAGCTGGGCATTCCCCCTTAAAAAATTTTTATCTTAGTTGACGCACAATGTTACATTAGTTTCACAGGACAGCATAGTGATTCAACTTCTCCACAGTTAGGCTACGCTCACAAGTGTATGTATCTGCAAGAAGAAAAGACAGGAAAATATCAAGCTTAGAGCTAGTTTATATGTTCTTCCCACTTTTCTGCAGTATATATATATATATATTTTTTTTTGCAAGAAAGGTGAATTTTGTATTTAAAAATGTCTTTCTAAAAGAAAGCACTATCTTAGTACACACTCTTGAAAATTTGCCTACTATACTGGCAATTCTTTCTGTACCTACGTGTGTTTAAAACAATCGTAAAGTCAATTTACAAACACCCACTTGGGCTGCGGACCTTCGCGCTCAGATGAATTGGCTGCGACTTTAGTTTTACCCTATTTCCCTGCCCTGCCTCCCCCGACTCCTTGGGCTTTGGACAGAAAGAGGTCAAAGAGGGAGGGCAAGGACCGCAGCTCGGTTCCTCCTTTCTTTTCCTGGTCGCAGCGCCTACTTTTTTGACAGCAGTTTGAACTGAGATGAAATAGTACATTACAAACGCCCAAGGGCAGAAAGGGGGCAATGTTTAGTTAATGGAGTTGTCGCTGTCCTCTGTGCCCAGCCTGGACGGGGCGCGGCGTCCCGTTCCGCGTGGAACCCTGGCGCCTTCGGAAGGGAAGGGGTGTGTGTGACGCAGTCCCCAGTCGCTGAGGCCCGCGTTCCGATTCAGACCTGAAGCCCCTAGCGTCCAGCCACACGCAGTGCCGCCCTGGCCTCAGTTTCCCCACTTCTAAAGAAGGGGAGTCATGCTGCCCTGTTGCTTGTTTCTCTCCAAGAATATCAGCCCTTCACTGGTGTCCCTGCGCAGCGCGCGCCAGGGCTTCGCGCTCCCGCGGCTCCAGGTCTCCAGGCGCCCCTCGCGCCCGGGGCTCACTGCCCCCCTGCGCCCGCTGGCAGCAGCCACCTGCTCCGGGGACACAGCCGGGCCCGCCTCCGCCCACTCCCGGGTGCGGCAGAACTTCCACCCTGACTCCGAGGCTGCCATCAACCGCCAGATCAATCTGGAGCTCTATGCGTCCTACGTGTACCTGTCCATGTCCTATTACTTCTCCCGAGATGACGTGGCCCTGAACAACTTCGCCGGATATTTCCTTCGCCAGTCCAGGGAAGAGACCCAGCACGCGGAAAAGCTGATGAGGCTGCAGAACCAGCGGGGAGGCAGGATCTGTCTGCAGGACATCAAGAAACCAGACCAGGACGACTGGGAAAGCGGGCTGAATGCCATGGAGTGTGCGCTGCTCTTGGAGAAGAATGTGAATCAGTCATTGCTCGAATTGCACACTCTGGCCTCCGACAGAGGTGACCCCCACTTGTGCGACTTCCTGGAAACTCACTATCTGAATGAGCAGGTGAAGTCTATCAAAGAACTAGGTGACCACGTGCAAAACTTGATTAAGATGGGGGCCCCAGATTCTGGCCTAGCAGAGTACCTCTTTGACAAGCACACCCTGGGAAATGAAAACAATCAGAACTAAGTAACCCACAGGCTGCCCTCCTCAGTGCCCAGGCTGTGAAAAGACCTAGTCTGCAGACTCCTGCTTTCTTGCCCTTAAAATGAACCTCTATCTTTATACCCCAGAATGCTGTCCCTATAAAGTGTCTTGTAGAGAAAATGAACTTGGCCCCATACTAACAAAGGCTTTTTGTCCAACATCAAGGTAATTTTTCTAGCCGAAAGGTAGCCCACGATACCACGGTATAAAAAATACTGTGAAAAAGCTACTGAGAGTAGATGCAAACTTTCTCCAGTTATCAAATATTATTCCAGACCATGAACCTTCACTAAAATTCTGCGATTTTCAACTGCACAAGTGCCCGTTATTTTCAAGACCTTATACTAAAGGCTAAAGTGGGAAGATGTGTAAGATAAATATGCAAATAACTCTAACAAGTTGAAGAAGATATACAGTAGTGTAAAAACCATATAAGCAAAATTCTGTGACAGCTTTTACCCTTTCCCAGCATGTTCCAAGAAAAAGTGATGTCTGGCGATGATCTGTTTTTAAAGGATTTTGTTATCAAATAAATTTAAGAGAAGCTACACAAAGTATCAATGCTGGCCTTGGAAAGTCACAATGTCTATGAGCATTTAAGGGCTCTGGGAAGTCTTGCAATTAAAAACAAAAAAACAAACAAAAATCTTGGATTATTTTTGTTTAGCTCAGTGTTTCCCAACATATCCAGTCTCAGCTAGTGTGTGTGTGTGTGTGTGTGTGTGTGTGTGTTTGAAATGATAATCTAGGTCTGTCTGATTAGAGACTCTATACATCACCACTGGGCTATCTAGCCTCTCTTTTCACATACCAAAAAGAGCGAATGCACTGCAGAAAACAATCTTCTGTGGCCTGTAAAATGGAGGGGAAGAAACATTAGGGTGAAAAATATCAAGAAGAAATCCAGAATGAAGGAGGCATCAGGAGGGCAGATGTTTTCTTGGGGGCGGGGGAGAAAGAGGCATGAGAAGATTTACGGAAGAATATTTGGTCAGCAGGCCTTGGGCTGGACTAAGAACACTGGGTGGTGTTTGGGGAGATGGGCTGGAGGCAAGCATGGAGGAGAGAAGGAGGGGCTTGGGCTTAATTTATCAAGCAATGGCAGTGCTTTGAAGGGCTCTCAGCAGAAGAATGCTATGCTAAGAGCTGAGCCATCAGAAGTTCAGTTGAACAGAATGCAAACCGGAGAACACCCGAAATGTCTGTGTTCGTTTTGGTCCTCTAAGAAACATGTCAAGATGGGATAAATGTGTAAGAAATGTTTTAGGGGAAATAGAAACACCCTTGAGAGAAAATGGGAAAGGAGCTAGGAGAAGCAGGGAGAGCCCCAGACCCCATGCAGGTCTGATCCTGAAGGAAGAAGAGAGGAACGTGGTGCCTGGCTCTAAGCAACCTTCTGCAAGGCTATCTGGGAGAACCAAAAGCCAGAGCTGCTCATCAGAGGAATCCCAGGTCTCCCAGAAGTGGGCCTGCCTAAGTACATTTCCGGAGCTCAGTTATTGACTGGGAAGTGCATGCTTGCAACAAGCTAAGAGATGAATCGATTTTCAAGCACAGCAGCAGGGGTCCCTGGCAAATTGTGCTCCCTGCAGTCCCAGATCTGAGAGGCTCATGCACATGACTGCACAGACTCTACAAAATGGTTTAGATTAAAATACCATACATGGGATGCCCTACAGCTATTAAATATGATTTTGCCAAACACATAATAATGTGAGCAGAAATCCACAATGTGTTTTCTTAAAAACAAGCATAAGATGGGGTTACATTATAGAACTATATAGAGACAAATACAGGGAAAGTAATATATATGTGCCCCAAATGGAAGTATATATACCGAAAAATGAAGCTAGACAACCTCTTAGTGAGATTGTGTTGGATATTTATTTTCTCTAGCTACTTGTCTTTTTCAAATTTTTTTTATCATGGACACGCATTATGGTATTACAATAAGAAAAGTAAAAAGGTGGAGAGAAAGCAGGAAGGGCCTGAACCATGGCAAAATCAAAGGAAACAGAAACAAGGAGATGCTGATGAGAGTTTACAGGCAGAATCTTTTAAATTTTGCAAAGGACTGAACGCAGAGAGTTATAGATATGGGGTACAGAAAGAAAATTGATCTCAGACTTGTGTTACTGGAGAAGAGGATCTGAGAATACAAAGGGATCTCAGACAGGAGGAACAAATTGGGTGTGGGGAGTACATATGATTTGCTTTTGATTAAGGGCACTGGCCTCACTTTACCTTCTATCCTTAAACTGGTTTATTGTGCTTCGCATAATCCTATTACATCTCTTCAGAAAACTTCCTCTTCAGTTCTTCTGGATGAGTGTTTTCCAAACTGCAGACTGCAACCCATTAGTGTGTCATGACATTATTTAGTGAGTCACTATCCACCTTTTGTTAATAAAACAGATTTGAAGAGAAGTCTAAGTAAGGGAAGCAAGGGTACTATCTCCTGAAATTCTTGTGGGTGTGGGTGTGCACCTGTGTTCATGTATTTACCTCCCATAGTGGTACTTCTTACTCTATGTTGCTGTCAGAAACATACAATGGCTATTGTCCCAGGCAATTCTTTGACACATTCTCATCTCAGCACTCTGTCTCCTCCAGCTCCCCACTGTCTGTTGATAATACTCTGAGAATTTAGAAGGAATCCCAGGAGAACCTCACACTTTCTTATCATTGAATTGATCTCATGCTTGCCTTTATATTCACGTGCAAAGCATTCTGTTCTGCTACCCTGGTTGAAGGATCTATGCTACTTCCGAAAACCCACCGCCCACGGTGCCCTGAGTCCCAACCCTCATACTTACTGAAGGACATGAGGATATCACACTTATAATTATGCTTTCACTGGTATCATCAATTTTGCCCCTTCTACTTATTGGTTGCCATGAGAAGCAAAGATGATGTTATTTCTCCTTTTATCTTTTTTTTTAAAGCCACCTATGGACTAACATTCCCTCCAGCAAACACTAAGCTATCACCCCCTACTTAGCTCTCTTTTACAACAAAACTTCTTGAAAAAGTTATTTCTGCTTCCTGGCCCTATTTATTCTGTTTTCTCTTGGTGCCCAGCAAGTAAGTCTGTGTTCACTGTGTGTCACCACACCAACCACTTTATTTTTCCGTCGGGATCATCAGTGACCTCCTTGATGATAAATCTAGTGCCTTCTTTTTCCTCAGCCAGCTAGCAGGACTTGTCATTTCACTTCTACAACACTCACTCACTGTTGTTTGTCTCCCTTTCTAATTGCCCCTCATGTTCCTGAACTTTACATACTGGAGGGTTCCAGAATTCTGCCCTCACATCTGGGCCTCTTCTCCCTCTTCATCTATACTTGCTCTTTAAAGATCTCATCCAGTCCTGTGACTTCCGTTTAAATATCTGTCTACTGGGTTCCAGTCCAACAAGGCAATGTAGGAAAACCCTGAACTCAGCTCCTCCACCGAACACACCAAATTACAGCTATTTATGGAATAATTCTTCCCGAAGAACTGACTAAACAGCGAACTGAACAGCTACTGAACAACAAAGGTAGAGAAAATGACAAGAGAATAGCAAGAGAGACAGAGACACCATAACAAGGGCGATTCCCATTCCAGATACTGAGAATGGTAGTGGGGGAGGAATAGGACTGAGGGACTGGGAACAGAGTCCTCTGTCCTTGGGCACAGAAAAAAAAAGCCACAGTTTGAGAGTTACTAGCATGCAAAAAAGACAACACTAGAACTCTGCCAAATGGGGGAGTAGCTGTGGGAACACGGTCTAAGCTGGAGGGACTGGAGAAGCACACAGTTTGGGTTCCCATTCCACCTTAAAAGCCTAGACTGCAGGGGCACCTGGGTGGCTCAGTTGGTTAAGCCTCTGCCTTCGGCTCAGGTCATGATCTCAGGGTCCTGGGATCCAGCCCCGCATCGGGCTCTCTGCTCGCATCGGGCTCTCTGCTCGGCAGGGAACCTGCTTCCTCCTCTCTCTCTGCCTGCCTCTCTGCCTACTTGTGATCTTTGTCAAATAAATAAATAAAATCTTAAAAAAAAAAAAAAGCCTAGACTGCAGCAGGGTCTGGACGCCATCACTAGTGGGTCTGGTCACACACAGAGCTTACAACTATAGCAAACTCAGGGCTTGCAAACAAACCCACACCAGCCTGGGTCACCCACCGAATTTTGGGTTTTGGGGTTTTTTTAGTTTTTAAAATTTTGTTATTATTTTTATTTTTAAGATGATTTCTTAAAAATTTTCCTTCTTTTTTTTCTTTTTGTTCTTTTTGGATTTTCCTCTTCTTTGTTCTTCTTTTTCCTCTTTTTTTCTTTTCCTTAACTTTTTTCTTTCCTTTTTTATTTTAGTATTATTATTATTATAGTTCTTCTTTTTATTAAAAAACCCACAGTTTCAAAGAATAACTAGCATACAAAGCCACAGCTCCAGCCAGCAAAAGTCACCAGGCACCCAGTCTGTATACAGGACACCATACACAAGACCATTCCTTCAAACTTAAAATAAGGAGCTGTTCCACCTAATCCACAGAAACAAACAAAAAGGCCAAGCAAAATGGAAAGAAAGAGGAATATGTTCCAAAAGAAGAAACAAGAAAACACCTCAGAAAAACAACAAAATGAGACAGATAATCAAATGCCTGATAAAGAATTTAAAGTAATGATCTTAAAGATACTGCGCTGGAGAAAAGAGTGGAAGAGCTCAGTGAGAACTTCAGTAAAGAGATAGAAAATATAAAAAAGAACTAATGAGAGTTGAAGAATACAATAACTGAAATAAACATACCAGAGGGAATCAATAGTTAGCAGATACAGAAGAACATGGTGATGTAGAAGACAGGGAAATAATAGCACACAGCCTGAACAGCAAAAAAAGGAAGGAATTTTTTAAATGAAGACAGGTTAGAAGATCTCTTGGACAACACTGAGCAAACAAACATTCACATTACAGGGTTCCCAGAAGAGAAAGAGAAAAAGAAAAGTGTAGAAAACTTATTTGAAGAAATAATAACTAAAAACTTTACTAACCTAGGGAAGAAAACAGACGTTCAGGTTCAAGAAGTACAGAAGATTCCAAACAAGATGAACTTAGGAGGTCCATATCACAACACAGTATAATTAAAACGTCAAAGATGAAAGATAAAGAGAGACTTTTTTTTTTAAGTTTTTTTTAATTTATTTATTTGTCCGAGAGAGAGGGAGAGAGAGAGAGCATGAGCACAGGCAGAGAGAGTGGCAGGCAGAAGCAGAGGGAGAAGCAGGCTACCTGCCGAGCAAGGAGCCCGATGTGGGACTCTATCCCAGGACGCTGGGATCATGACCTGAGCCGAAGGCAGCCGCTTAACCAACTGAGCCACCCAGGCGTCCCAAGAGCAGGTTTTCTGAAAAGATAAACAAAAGTGACAAATCTTTAGCCAGACTCATTAAGAAAAAAAAAATAGAAAGGACCCAAATAAATAAAACTAGAAATGAAAGAGGAGAATCAACAACTGACAACACAGAAATACAAAGGATTATAAGAGGGTGCCTGGGTGGCTCAGTGGGTTAAAGCCTCTGCCTTCGGCTCAGGTCATGATCTCAGAGTCCTGGGATCGAGCCCCGCGTTGGACTCTCTGCTCAGGGAGCCTGCTTCCCCCTTTCCCTCTGCCTGTCTCTCTGCCTACTTTTGATCTCTGTCAAATAAATAAAATCTTAAAAAAAAAAAAGATTATAAGAGAATACTCTGAAAAATAATATGCTAAAAAATTGAACAATCTAAAAGAAGTGGATAAATTCCTAGAAGTATACAATCTTCCAAAATGGAACAAGGAAGATTTAGAAAACCTGAACAGACTGAATACAAATAACAAAAGTGAATCTGTAATAAAAAAATACCAAAAAATGAAGACCAGGACCAGATGGATCAAGAGTGAATTCTACCAGACATTTAAAGAAGAGTTAATACCTATCTCCTCAAACTATTCCAAAAAATAAAAAAGGAAGGAAAGCTTTCAAATGCATCCTATGATATTTTACCAAATATTACCAATACCAACAACAGACAAAGACACCACAAAACACACAAACAAATAAACAAAGTAAGGCTAGTATACCTAATGAACAAAGATGAAAAAATCCTGAACAAAATATTAGCAAATCACATACAATAATATATTAAAAATATCATCTACCCCATCAGATGGGATTTATTCCCAGAATACAAGGATGATTTGATATTTGCAAATCAGTCAACATCATATACCACATCAACAAAACAAAGGATAAAAATCATGATTATCTCAACACATGAAGAAAAAGCATTTAACAAAAATCAACATTATTCATGATATAAACTCTCAACAAAGAGTGGTTAAAAGGAATATACTTCAACATAATAGAGATCACATATGAACCCACAGCTAATAGCACACTCAATGGTAAAATTCTGAAAGCTTTCTCTCTAAGATCAGGAGTAAAGATAAGGATATCCATTCTACTAGAAGTTCTAGACACAGCCATCAGATAAGAAGAAAAAATAAGAGGCATCCATATTGGTAAAGAAGTTAAACTGTCATGATTTGCAAATGTCATGATACTATACAGAGAAAATCCTTAAGATGCCACCAAGAAACTACTAGAAATATCAATGAATTCAGAAAAATGACAGGATACCAAATTAATACCCAGAAATCAGTACCATTTCCATACACTAATAATAAAGTAGAAGAAAAAGAAATTTAAAAAACAACACTATTTAGAATTGCCCTCAAAAGAATAAAATATCAGGTATAATGTGAACCAGAGAGTTGAAATCCAAAAACTATAAAACACTGACAAAAGAAAGTGAAGATGACACAAACAAATGGAAAGATACCCCATTCTCATGGACTGAGAAAACCAATATGGTTAAAGTGTCCATACTGTCCAAAGCAATCTACAGATTTAATTCAATCCCCATCAAAATACCAACAGCATTTTTCATAAAACTAGAACAAATTATATATATATATTATACAAATATATATATACACAAATATATATACATCAGCCAACAAGATATATATATTCTATGCATCTATCTAAGTACATAACTCAACACTCAAAAAATTTATCAGATTTTAAAATGGGCAGACCCTCTATTTAACTTTCTTGTCCTGGCCCCAGAATTCAGGGTTGGCCAGCATCCTCCATGGTTAGGGGACACCAGGGGCATCAATGTACAGGACCAACATCCCTAAAAGGCCTTAATTTTAGATCTTTGGCTTATTTCCCAATAAAGGTACAGATGTTGAAAAAATAAAAAAATAAAAATGGGCAGTGGTCCTGAATAGACATTCTTCCATAGAAGCCATACAGATGGTCAACAGACACATGAAAAGATGCTCAACATCACTCATCATCAGGGAGATGCCCATCAAAACCACAATGAGATGTTACCTTACAACAGTTAGAACAGGTAAAATCAAAATGGTAAGAAATAACAAGTGTTGGTGAGGATGTGAAAAAAAAAAAAAAAAAGAATCCTCATGCACTGTTGGTAGGAATGTGAATTGGTGCAGCCACTATGGAAAACAGTGTGGAGATTTCTGAAAAAATTAAAAATAGAGTTACCATATGATCCAGTAATTCTACTATTGGGTACTTACCAAAGAAAATGAAAATACTAATTCAAAATGTATATGCATTCCTATGTTTTTATTGCAGTATTACTTACAATGGCCAAGATATGGAAGCAACCTAAATATCTATCAATAGACAAATGGATAAAAAAAAGTTAAAAAAATAGACAAATGGATAAAGAAAATGTGGTGTGTGGTGTATGTGTGTGTGCATGTGCTTACATACAGGAATATTGTAAGGGATGAAAAGGGATGAGATTGTGCCACTTGAGACAACCTGGATGGACCTAGAGTGTATTATGCTAAGTGAAATAAATAAGTCAGACTGAGAAAGACAAATACCATATGATTCTAGTCATAAGTGAAATCTAAAAACAAACAAAAAAAAAACAAATGAATAAACAAATGAAAAGCAGACAGCAGAATCAGACCTATCAATACAGAGAACAAACTGATGGTTGCCGGGGGGAGGTGAGTGGGGGCATGGGCAAATAGGTAAAGGGGAGTGGGAGATGCAGGCTTCCAGTTATGGAATGAATAAGTCATAAGAATAAAAGGCACAGCATAAGAAGTACAGTCATTGATATTATAATAGCGCTGTATTGGGACAGATGGTAGCTACACTGGTGAACACAGCATAATGTACAACCTTGTCAAATCACTACTATATATGCCTGAAACTAATGTAACATTGTGTCAACTATACTCAAAATACATACATTTTGTACATATATGTATAAATATTTAAGTGATATTTCCCTTCAGATGTTTATTTTTTTAAGATTTTATTTATTTATTTGACAGACAGAGATCACAAGTAGGCAGAGAGGCAGGCAGAGAGGGGGAAGCAGGCTCCCCACTGAGCAGAGAGCCCGATGTGGGGCTCAATCCCAGGAACCCTGAGATCATGACCTGAGTTGAAGGCAGAGGCTTAACCCACTGAGCCACCCAGGCACCCCTCCCTTCAGATGTTTAAAAGACATCTCATATTTAACATGTTCCAAACACGATTTCACCAACCTCCACTACCCGTTGAACTCAAAGTCTTTTGTTTCATGATAGAAAGTCCATTCTATTGGTTTCTAAAGCCTCGTCATTTCTGACTAGCCTCTTACTCTCATACAGTACACCAGTCCTCAGCAAATCTTATCAGGTCTTCCTTCAAAATAGATCCTTACCACTCTAAAAATCTTCCTCACTGCCACTTTGGTACAAGCTTCCATCTTCTTTTTCTGCATTATTACATTTTACTCTTGACTGGTCTCACTCCTTACACACTGGGGCTCAAAGAATCCTTTCTTCACAAAGCAGCCAAAGTGAACTTTGTAAATCTACAAATGATCCTGGACTTCTCAGCTCAAAACCCTTCAATGGCTTCTGTTCTCATCTGGAATCAAAGTCTGAGTCCTTACTGTGTCCCACAAAGCCCTGTGTAATTTGAGCCCCTAATATGTTACACATTTAGAGATATATATACATATGTACAAATATAGTGAGAGATGTGTGCATGTGTGTATGTGTGAGAATGTAAGTGCTAAGGTTATAAGATTTCATACACACATAAATATATAAATAATGATATCAAAGAGGTATTATGTACGTTCTCTCTCTCTCTTTTCCCTTATCAGGTATCTCTATCTGTAAAGATACAGAGAGAGAGAGAAAGAGAACATTTTTTCCTCACTCTACTCCAGTCACATTTGCCTCCTTGTACCTCAGGGCCTGTTCTCTCTGTTGGAAATACTTTGCCCCGGGGTGTGAACATGGCTCCCACTTTCACTTCCTTCAGAGTGCTCAAGGGGCATTTTACAGAAAGACTTTACTGATTATTCAATCTTAATTACTCACCACATGTCCTGTCATTCTCTCCTCTGATATGACTTGTTGTTCTCCATGGCACTTGTTACCACCTGACACATTGTTGATTTGGTTATGCTTTCTTGTCTCACTAGGACGCAAGCTCTGTGGGGCAGGGACTTTGTTCCATTCACTACTGTCTCCATATTCCACTGCTGTTCTTATCTCTTAGTAGTTTCTCCATGAGTGTGAATGAGTGAGCAAAGACATCCAGAAGCATGTTGGAAGTGCTGGACTGAATCTTTCAAAAAATTAGTGTTGGGAAAGTGAATTGGGAAGTTGTCCATATGGAGATAGTAAGTGAAAATGTGAAAAGGCTGAAGCAACAAAGATGAGAGGAGAGAAAAGAGAGACCAAGGAAAAGGGTCCAAATGAAGAAAAGGAGAAATTGGAGGAGCTCTATAGCTAAGGGTGATTATATAGGGAACCTATTAATAGGCTACAGAAAAGGAACAAAAATATCAAGACTGAAAAAAACAAACAAACAAACAAACCCCAAAACCACTCATCCTAGAAACTGTAAGAGAAGAGAGTTTCCATAAATGTCACCGAGCCTAATGAGTTTATGGGTTGGAAGGCCCAGAGTTGGCAATCAGTAAGTGAGTGGTTCTTTTGGAATAATGGCTTCAGTGGAGGTGATGATAGAGAGCCAGGTTCATGGTGAAGGGACAGGAGGTGAAGAATACAGAATGCTCTTTTGAAAAGTTTTTCTTCTTTAAGTAATGAGGGTGCAAGAGGGTACATGGTGCCTGTGAGTGTGTCAGGATGAGGAAAGGAGCTGAAGAAAAGAAAGGACTTGAGAAGCAAGTGATAGAATGAGGTTCCAGGGGAGAAAGGAGAATGAGGAGAAGAGCCCAGGTACGGGACCTGGTCGGATACGTCTTCCCAAACCAAAATCGTACAAAAGGGAAGAAGTGACATAGATTTTGAAAGGAGAAGAGGGCCAAGCGAGGGTGCTTATATTGGCTGAGCTCAAACTTTTAAACAAAGTAGCAAATGAGATCATCTACTGAGACATAGCTGCCTCTATATAAAAATATTTTAATTAACTTTGTTTCTCAGATACAACTGCAAAAATAAATATAAGTTATTTTACAGATGGGATATACTCTTTATTCTTCCTAATTTCAAACAAAGACTGGAGCTTTCCCAAATCAAAAAACAAATTTCTGGAATGGGGCCAAATGGAGGTTAGATTTCAAAACAAAAATCTAGTACACGGAAAGATACGGCTCCAAACCCCTAACAGTCATGTTGGATTGTATTACTCTTGAACACAAACACCCAGTGATGCCAAGATCCCAGGCCCTCAGACTTGCAGGAAAATACAGCATATTTCCCCGAACACTAACTCTTGAAAATCATTATCCTTCATGTTCAGATTTTGTATGGTTCATTTGAAAGGGCAGAGCTTCCTTGGGGAAGCACTTCATCTACGTGCCAAGATATCCCAGGACCAGTGTGTGTGTGTGTGTGTGTGTGTGTACATCTCTTACTGAATTTTGACCCAGAGTTCCTGAAGCCAAGAAAAGTCCACTTGACTTTTAAAAAATGTGAACTTCACCCTCAGGCTTTCCACCCTCAGAGAAGAGGAGAAGAGAAGACACAGAGCACACTCAAGGTAACAAAGAAAGGTAAGACACGTGCATAGCAGAGAAAAGACAGAAACACAGACTTCTTCATGAAACACTCTTGGTCCGCTTCTTCCAAGAGTGCACAAGAGGTGCATTCAGGAAGCAGACGACTAGGAAACATGCACAAACGCTAACCAGAACTGACAACAGTAGTGTCTCTGCTCACAACAGACTCTTTGTCAAGCAGCACACACTTTATGAAATCAGAAAGGTGCACAGGTGATCGCTTGTATGTTGCTGTCTTTTCTAAGCTTTCTATTTCTGTTGTGCAAGATCAAGACACTTAATAGATACAATTGTTTTTAAGTGAATCAATGAACAAATATGACAGGTACATGCACACACGCGCATACACACAGACGCACATGCTTGCTGAGAGTCTGACAGAATCCCAATGCCCAGCAAGGAGTGGGACCGCCTGGCAGTGTAGAACAGATCAGAGACATGTACTCAGGTTTGGGCTCCTTCCAAGCAACCTGGCCAATTTCCCAGTACAGATGGTGGCCAAACAGTCTCCTGAGAGAGACAGAGAGAGCTGATGCTTTTGGAAATACTTAAGTCTCTCCTGAAGCCCCTGAGCACTGTATTATCATAGGTTGAATTAGCGAAAAGAATTTCTAGGACCGTAAAAGGGCTGTTACAGGACTAAAATACTATTACACGACCTACACACAGATCCTAGATGGTGTTGTCCGGTCATTAGGAGCCTGCATTTGAGAATTCAGAACACCAAGGTGAGAGAGAACAGCTGCTTCACCACAGAGCAGCTGAATGATTTGGGGAAAGGAAGTTAAACTCGCAGAGTCTGAATTTCCTCTGCAGAGCGACAGCCTACCTCAAAGGTTATTGGGGGATTAAATGAAACAAAGCATACAAAGTTCAGCTTATTGTCTGGTACATCGCAAATGCTCAATAAATATTAGTTGCTTAGAACTGCTTTTTTTTTGTTTTTTTTGTTTTTTTTTAGATTTTATTTATTTATTTGAGAGAGAGAGAGAGAGCATGAGAGGAGAGAGGTCAGCAGGAGAAGCAGACTCCCTGCTGAGCAGGGAGCCTGATGTGGGGCTCGATCCCAGGACTCCAGAATCATGACCTGAGCTGAAGGCAGTTGCTTAACCAACTGAGCCACCCAGGTGCCCCTAGAACTGCTGTTTTAAAGGGGAAAAAATGACCTGTGTTTGTGAATGTAACTGCTTGTATATGCAGAGACTATCTCTGGGAGCGTCACGTCAGTTGCCCTCAATCAAAGGAAACTGGAAGCCGGGAAAGGGCTCAATGTAGAGTCTCCCGTAGCTCTTGAAATTTTAACCCCTCGAAATTATCACCTTTTTTTTTCTTTTAAAGGTTTTATTTCTTTATTTGTCAGGGAGGGAGAGGGCGCACAAGCAGGGGAGAGACAGAGCAGGAAACCCAACGTGTGACTAGATCCCAGAACCCTCGGATCATGACCTGAGCCAAAGGCAGACGCTTAACTGACTGAGCCACCCAGGTGCCCCCAAATTATCACCTTTAACAAAATAACAAAATTTAAATATAGCAAATAAATAGGAGCTCTTATTAATTTTCCTCACCTCTAAGCAGTGCACATATGCTAACATTTCTCCATAATGTATTCTCTCATTAATTTAAGAAATAATCCAAATACAAGTTAGAGGAGGACTCATATTTCTCCCTCTTTTATCTAGCCTCAGGCATTTCCCGAAATTGTTTGTTTGCTTTCCTTAGCCATTGTTGAAATATACATGCTGTCCTCACTTCCATTGTTCTAACATGCATGAATATCAGTTACCATGGTGTAGTTAAATAACAAGTTCATCAGCAACATAGTTCAAATTTCATTTACCATGGTATATTTACTCTGAGCAACCTGCACCAAGAACACACTTTGGAGCTAAGTCTTTAACCCACAAATCACTATATAAGTAGCAAATGCACATCATGATCAGTTACCAGTCATGTTACTTCTTTCAAATTCGGTTGGTGATTGATCACTGTGCATCTGCTTCCCAGTTTACTTTCAGACAGAGAACCATAAAGTTGCATTGCCCCACCCCCCCCACCAGTCTCTCCGTGACAAACCCAGGTAACATTTGGTAACTTTGGATAATCCAAAGAGAGTACTGGTCAAAAAATGAAAGTATAACAAAGAAGTAAAAATGCAATACTGCTGGAAGAGAAATTGGGTGTGAATAGAATTTATGGACCTAAATGAGCAGTTATAACGACATGATTGAAGATATGACAGAGAAGTGACACAAGAGGGGGGTCAGGGAAAGACTTCCCATGAAAAAACTTTTGGAGATATTTCACAACATCAAAAGTGCAAAAGATGAGGGGCACCTGGGTGGCTCAGTGGGTTAAGCCTCTGCCTTCGGCTCAGGTCATGGTCTCAGGGTCCTGGGATAGAGCCCCGTATTGGGCTCTCTGCTCAGCGGAAGCCTGCTTCCCCCTCTCTCTGCCTGCCTCTCTGCCTACTTGTGATCTCTCACTGTCAAATAAATAAATAAAATCTTTAAAAAAAAAGTGCAAAAGATGAAATTTTGGAAATAAATCCAAATTTTAGAAGGAGTACTGCAATTCATCAGGATATTAAAAGAAGACCGTGGCTCCGTACACTAAGTTATATTAGAGGAAAAGGCAAAACAGATGAAACTACACTTGATTTTTTTTTCAAAGAACAAAATAAAACATTTTAATTCTCACAGTTTCTAACCTTCTAAATTACAGTGTCCTAAATAAATACCAGTCTTACTGTTTTTTTCATTTCCCTGAATATTTATAACCAACAGTAAGAGAGTGTTCAATGTTTCGACAACACAATTTTAAAGGTCACACAACAATCATAATTTTTCCCAGTGGTTATTAAGATCATCACTTTGCATGGTTTCAACTTCCAAGGTCAGGTTTATAGCCTTGCACTAACATGCAAAACAAGAATTTTCTGTATATTCACTAAAGTAGGTAACTGATTGCTCTGTTAACAGTATCATTCTAAATGTTTTTTTGTTCTGTTTGTCAGGCATTTCCTCCATCTAAAAATAAGCATCTCTGAATTACTGTGTATAGTAATATAGGAACCAATTTATTGTGGAGGCAAAGAAAATGGAATTAGAGATGGTGCTCCTGTTTAAAATTTAATAACGGGTGGCTGGGTGGCTCAGTCGGTTAAGCATCAAACTCTTGGTTTCAGCTCAGGTCATGATCTCAGGGTCATAAGTTCAAGACTTCCTGGGGCTCCAGGCTCAATGCAGAGTCTGCTTGAGATTCTCTTTCCCTCTGCCTCTGTCCCTCCCCCGATCAAGCTGTCTCTCTCAACTCTACAATTTAGGTGCCTTTTCCATCTCACTACTGAAGAAACTGAGACTTATTAGTCACACTGTTAGCCAGTGGTTAAATCAGATTCAGACACTGAGGTTTTAATTCCAGGTTCTGGGCATTTCCTTTCTATCATTTTCCTTCCTAGGAAAGGATTCAAGACCAAATCTCTACAGAATTCCTCTTCTGAAGCATTAAGTAGAACACACTTTTTTCTGCCAGCCAAGGTGCAATTAATGTTTAATTTTCAAGAATAAATTATTATTAATCTAACTATAGTCATTAGTGGAATATAGTGATGTCACACTCTTAATTATTAGATGCATTTTCCATCATATTAATTGGCAGCAAAAATGTCACAAATGTCAGCAGTACCTGAGTTCAATTTTTGGGTTGTTAATATTCCACTGTCATTATTGAGATATATATACACACTACTGGGTTCATACAGTCACATGGGAAAAATAATTTTCCTCTAAGGGAACAGGATCCACACAAAACAATTGAAGCTCCTCTATTTTCTCCTTTATTGACATGAATTCAGGAGCATCTGCCCAGTGTTGAAACAGGAAAATGATAGATTTATTTCAAACATTTCTTTTTAGAGAAATACAAAATCTGTCCCAGGAATAACCTAACAGTTTTAGGGTAAACTATGTTATTTTTGGCTACTCTGGGTTTTGAAATACCTGGACACTGTGTATTAGTAATCTTGAAAGGGCAAAAGATGTATCTTTGACAGCCTAAAGTTGTTCATGAAGAAGAAGCAAGAGCAAGATGGAAATAAATGGAAACTATATGTGGGTAATTTCAATGTATATTCCCACACAGGGCACATCCAGAGGAGGAGGTTAGGAAGAAGTGAGATGCTTTGTGAACAAACCAAGAGGAGGAAACTCATGGGTGAAAATTGGCAAAACAATGATTTGGCAAGTAAGAAAAGGAGATGACTTCATCATCTAACACAGGGAACATGGTCGCGCATAAATGAAGAAATCATCTGTACAATAAATGAGGACTTGGATCAAGAGCTAGTGGGACTACAAAGAAGAAAAGGATTATCACAAAAGGAAAGGGAGTTTTTTCACAAAGTGTTTCCAATCTAGTCAGAAACCTCATAATCCTGCTTAACCATTCCTTTTACCTCAGCCTCCCAGTCTTTTTTTGTTTGTTTGTTTAAAGATTTTTTATTTATTTATTTGTCAGAGAGAGAGGGAGAGAGAGCGAGCACAGGCAGACAGAGTGGCAGGCAGAGGCAGAGGGAGAAGCAGGCTCCCCGCCGAGCAAGGAGCCTGATGTGGGACTCGATCCCAGGACGCTGGGATCATGACCTGAGCCGAAGGCAACAGCTTAACCAACTGAGCCACCCAGGCGTCCCAACCTCAGCCTCCAAGTCTTAATAGTCCCCAAGTCCTCTTGATTTTTACCTCCTAAGTATTGCTCGATTGTGTCCACCCTCTGGCTCTCTACCGCTGGTACCCTAGTGTAGGCCACCACGATGGCTCGCTCAGACCGCTGTCACCATCTTCCGAGCTGCCTTCTCACATCCACTCTGACCCAGTCTGCTCTCCAAGAGGAGAGTGATCTCTACAAAACAAAATCAGATGATGATGCTACACATGATCAGACTTTCCGTGGTGCTGTGTTGTTTTTGGGAATACAAACAGAATACTTAATTTGGCATGAATGGCCCTGTACAGTCTGCCTCATGGCAGCTCTCTAACATCACTCCCCACCTCTTTTCCCTCTCCTCCCTCACTGCATGGGCATTGTTTTTAGTCCCCAGATTCACTATGCACACTCCTGCCACAGAATCTTGCCACACTGCCCTCTTTTGTCGGAAATGGCTTCCTTCCCTTGCTCACCTACTTACCTCCTCCTGAATCATCAGCTCTGTAGCTGCCACCTACACAGGAAGAGATGTGTCTGGCCCTCCAGAACCACTCTCTGTTCTGTCACCTTTCTCCATTCTAAATGACATGGACCCATCCATGGGCTAGTGTGCCCTGTGGTCCCATTAAGGCATCTGTTCTCCCAGCTGCCTGCTTTCGATGCTACTGCAGGTGTGTAGCATTCCTCCTCAGAAACCAGGCCTCCTGCAAGGAAGGCAGCTCCCTCTACTCAGACACTCTGTTCCCAGGTTCTCATAACCCCTCTATGTCTCACTGCACGAGGCCTAAGGCGGAAATGTCCAACCCTTGCCCCATTCCCCCACCACATCTTCGTAAACAGTTGCTTTGTTATACTCTCCTCAATTTACCCTATTCAACCATGCCCTATGTTCCCTGTCAGGACTCTGACCATGATCTTGTCCCTGCTTCTTTCTGCAGCATGATCTGCTGACACCCTTTTCCTCATCTCAATGCATACAACTTACATTCTCCACGGCAGCATTTTGGACTACTTACAGCAACCTGAACGTACCCTTCTTGCACTCAGATCTTCTTCCTTATTATTCACCCGCCCCAATATCCACCCCACGATTCAGAAGTTTCCTACGCCTGGAAGCTTTGACATCATAAACCTGCAATCTTCTGTTTTGTATTCGGGTAGTCATTGGAACTCCCACAGAACTCTGTCTATACCCCAGCCTTTATCACTCTGTGATTGTCCCTTGCTTTATCTGTCTATCCTGCAAGGCTGTGAATCACTAAGGGTTTAGTTTCCGGTCCCCAGGGCCTCATAATCTGCCTGGCGTATGAGAGCTATTCAATAAATGAATCAGACTACAAAGCTGTATGCATAGTCTAGCTAAAGTGGTTCAGAGCATTACTATTAAAACATAAAGGCACCGTATGTTATCAACATGCTTATCTGTTTACTCAAGGCAATTTTTTTTCTCCAAATATAGCACCTGAGGAAGAATATAGTTACCATAGCCAAAATAGTGCAATAAATGTACAGAAGATGTAACTTCCTTCATAAGCCCGTTACTCCTTCTAAAAATAAAATATTTAAGCTTACTTCTCAATTCTTCCTTACTGAGCATTTTATCCTTTCAATGTTGTCAAAGAAAATATAGTGCCTTGGAAAGTAGTGATGACCCAGAAAATTGGTTCAAGAAAGGTTTTGGAAGGTCGTTTCAGGTAAAGCATTATGAATTTTTCATAGCATTGCTACTCCCACAGCACTTGCAATATTGATGCACATTTACCACTTGTTTAAATGCTTTTATTAAAATTATTTTTCTCTTTTCTTGCATGAATACCTCTTCCTCTCTCTTCCCCCACTTCAACCACATTGTTCTTCACCTCACTCTTTAGAGGACATTATGGTATGCCAAACCGATTTCCTTACCACTTTCAAGACTAACATGCTTATCCCTTCAGCTGCTGGGAATGTTGACATTTGATGGCTCACAAATGAATCCTCCCTTCTGAGGATTAAGCATCAGCTAAGGAGAGCCACAGCCCCAACATCACACCTCGTACCTGGGGGCAGTCTACATGCAATGACTAGTCAGTGAAGAGGGTTGAAAGGGAGAAAGCAGTCAGAGAAGGCAGAGCAAATAGGTCCCCTTACTCTAGTTGGCAATGATCATGCAGTAACATCCCAGCACTGGAGAGCCCCTGGGTGAGCTGCTGCTGTGGTTGCATCGAGTCTCAGCCCCTCCTTCAGCTTAACCTACTTTACTTCATTGCCCTTCCTTAGTTCATCAGAGGAGCATTCCTCCATAGAACTCCCACACGCTCATCTCTAGCTCAGTCTACTCTCCGGGGAACCTGACTATGAGAGCCTTCAAGAAGGATCCCATATAAATAAACTAATAGGAATTCTTCCATGTCTATTTAATCATATGTAAATATGTATGGT
The DNA here is from genome assembly GCA_004024625.1 of Mellivora capensis. Lineage (NCBI taxonomy): Eukaryota > Metazoa > Chordata > Mammalia > Carnivora > Mustelidae > Mellivora > Mellivora capensis. The sequence goes on along the minus strand of PISX010001331.1, from coordinate 42,542 downwards.
CATATACAGATACATTTGTATTTTAAATATGTAAGATTTTTCTGAGATTTTTCACAAAAAACCTTTAAAATTGAAGCATAACAATATTATATTATATAATGATATACAATATTATATTCGTTTCAGGTATACCACATAATGATTTGACTTACATACATTACAAAATGCTCACTATGATAAGTGTAGTTACTGTCACCACACAAAGTTATTACAATTTTTTTTTACTATATTTCCTCTTTGCAAATGATATATCCAATCAGAGTTTAATATTCAAAATATAGAAAGAACTCACATAACTCAACACCAAAAAATACAAACAGTCTGAAAAATGGGCAGACGACCTAAATAGACATCTTTCCAAAGACAACATGTGGATGCCAATAGGTATGTGAAAAGATGCTCAACACCATTCATCATCAGGGAAATGTAAATCAAAATTACAATGAGATATCACTTCACTGTCAGAATGGCTGGTTTCTGCTCTGTGTGGTTTTTTAAAGATTTTATTTATTTATTTGAGAGAGAGAGATAGAGCACAACCAGGGGGAAGGAAAGGAGGAGAGGGAGAAGCAGACTTGCCGCTGAGGGGAGAGCTGGACTCAAACCTCAATCCCAGGACCCTGAGATCACGACCTGAGCCAACGTCAGACGCTGAACCACCTGAGCCACATGGGTGCCCACTGTTCTGTTTTTTGTAAGGGGATTTTATTAGAAATCCCTTAATTTTCCCATTCAACAATACATAGTATAATTCCTCTAGCCAATTCATATAGCTTCATAACATTAGGTCATTCTTTTAGCAGCTAAATAATATTCCACCAGGTAGGCATATTATAATGTATTCAATCATTCATTTTTTTGATGGGCAATTTCCTTTTTACAGTTTTCTTTTGTTTTTATTTTTGGCTTCCATGAATGATGCTGAAGTAGAGATTATTTTATATTGTACATGCCATTATAGACTCACTTTCATTTCTGTAGAATAGGTTTGAAAGGTGGCACTAGGTTCAAGAATATGTATATTTTTTTATTCTAATATATAGTCAGATTTATTTCCCTAATTCCTATAAAATGAACACTTACACATACCATTAACATAGAGAATAACTTCTGAAGTGATTCTAATATATCTCAGCTTAATGCATTTCTTTTTCACCCTCTGACATAACCAAGTGATTTTTTTTTAAAGATTTTATTTACTTATTTGACAGAGAGAGAGAGCACAAGCAGGGGGAGTGAGAGAGGGAGAAGCAGGCTTCCCGCTAAGCAGGGAGCCTGATGCAGGGCTTGATCCCAAGACCCTGGGATCATGACCTGAGCTGAAAGCAGGCATTTAACTTAACGACTGAGCCACAAGGGCACCCCAAAAACTACCACTTTCAATTGCAGTGCAAATCTAGCTTTCTTTTAAAGTTAGTGTTAAAATGGAGTTAGAGGTTATTATCAGTATACTTCATTTTTCTAAAACAATTTCTTCTTTTATTCAGACTCTCCTAAAAGCAACAGAATATATCCAACCTCTTTTCCCCCAGGATCTGATATTAGAAAATCTCTACATATGTTTTGCAGTTAGTGATAACTAGTAAGAATTATTAGGAGCAGAGATTACTCAGGATCCTTGGAATAAATGTTAGTTTTTGAAAGCAGAAAACAATGTTAAATTCAAAAAGTAATATCCAACTTACCATATTCAAATTTTAAAAGCAGCCAGTTTTAAGATAAACTGGATGTTACCATCTCTGATTTCTAAAGCAAACCATTACAGAACTTTAAAAACACACTATAAAAACCTTAAACTCTTAAGTGTATCTCTCATGACATACAATAAATGTACATCATACAAAGCTCAACTATTGTGCCATTTGAAAATCTGCTGCAACTTGCAAGGAAAACAGTTTCCTCTCTGTTTTAGCTAAATTAGAAGTTAATGAACTGAGTACTCCAATGTAGCATTAATGTAAATAAATACAAATCTACAACAAAGAGAGTTAGTCAAATTGAGTTGAACAATACATTTTCCCAAGTACATTTTGCACAAGAATACAGGCTAAGGAGTAATTATTTTTATGCATGGGCACTTGGCATTTTCAACTTGAAAAACATTTTGCCACTTAAAGTCAATTCTATTTATAAGCTAAACCCGTTGGTTGCTAATGTTAGGACACCATCTTGTGGCTAAGACATCTACTTTGAAAACCTATCCATTTAAGTCACTTACATAGCAAAAGATAAAATTTGTTCTAAGTCACAGAAACTAATCGAAGCTTCACTTTTATTTTATTATCAGGTCAGCAGAAGGTTAAGTTTAAGAAAATAATATGGAAAAATTTTTTATTCAAAGAGCTTTCTTCTTACTGAAAACCAGCTACAAATCAAATGTTATATTCTACAATAGCTATCTGTTAGAAAATCATTTTAATGAATTTTTATAAAGAGAAATTAATTAAATCCTACTAGTAAAGATAACCTTCCATTTAACAAGATAGTATAGTGTCAAACACTTTAAATAAGATGTAGACTGATAGGCTTTTTTCCCCTGGGTTTCATTTGGGCATATTCATAAGACTATCTGAGATATAGGAGAAGCTCAAATATCAATTTGGTTTTCTCTTTAAAAAGTATTAATATCTCCATTGGCCTGCCTATATAACTAAAATAAAAAAGGTTTTAACATTGATACACTTGGGCATTTTAAGACACAAGGAGATTAACAGAGCATGGGACAAGTGTCTGTAGGGCTGGGCTCTAATACTGTCCCTGTGACCAATCAGCCACCCATCTTTGACAAATCAATTCACCTATTATGTCTTAGTTCTCATGGCTATCCAAATAAATAGTAGCAGCTTATCCACACATTTTTTTCAAAGATTAAAAAAAAAAAAAAGCATGTGTAAAATTTTGGGGTCTACTGCAATATAGGAAACAAAGGAGAAATTGATCCAATTTTATTCCAGATCCTGGTTCTAATCCATGACCCCTGAAACAACTGTAGTTTCTTTACAAGTTTTATAGATCACCCCTATATCCTTCCAACACTTTTTTTTTTCTTTTAGTTAGCTATTTTAAGCTGGGTTCTGTCATTTGTAATAAACCAGCTGGTTAACGCACCAATAACTTTGGGAAAGCAATTACCCCCACTTAATTGAGGAGGGATTAAAATGCAGGTGTTCATACAAATGGATAAAGAAGTGTGTGTGTGTGTGTGTGTGTGTGTGTGTATAAATATTACTCCACCATCAAAAAGAATAAAATCTTGCCATTTGTAATGACATGGATGGAACTAGAGGGTATTAAGCTAAGCAAAATAACTCAGTCAGAGAAAGACGAATACCATATGATTTCACTTATATGTGGAATTTAAGAAACAAAAGAGATGAACATAGGGGAAGGAAAGTAAAAATAAAATAAGATGAAAACAGAGAGGGAAGCAAACCATAAAGGACTTTTTTTTTAAAAGATTTTATTCATTTATTTTGTCAGAGAGAGAGGGAGAGAGAGTGAGCACAGGCAGACAGAGTGGCAGGCAAAGGCAGAGGGAGAAGCAGGCTCCCCGCAGAGCAAGGAGCCCGATGTGGGACTCGATCCCAGTACGCTGGGATCATGACCTGAGCCGAAGGCAGCTGCTCAACCAACTGAGCCACCCAGGCGTCCCACCATAAAGGACTTTTAACTGGAGAAAAAAACTGAGGGTTGCTGGCAGGGAAGTGGCTAGGGGAATATGGTAAGAGGATGGGAATTAAAGAAGGCATTTGCTGGGTATTACATGCAACTGACCAATCATTAAATTCTACCTATGAATAATAATATAGTGTATGTTAATTAAATTGAATTTAAATAATTTTTTTAAAGAAATGCCTGTGTTGATCAAATGGGTCTAGGTTTGAATTCTGACTTTTTTACTTGCCTCTTGTGTTACTTTTGGTGAGTCATTGAACTTTCTCTGCTTTGGTTTTCTCATTTTCCTCACAGGATTCTGAAGAATGCTAAATTAAAGTGTGTAAGGCATTTATCAATGAATAGTTATGTTGAAGGAAATATGGCAAAAATTGGTAGTTTATCATAATTGTTATAAATGGATATTACTTAATTTGACCTCCTCTCAAACTTGAAAACAAACCATAGTGTAAAATATTCATCACTCATTATACTTGTAAAGAAACAATGCTGTTAAAAAAAAGAAAGAAAGAAAAAAAAACTAAGAAATAATGCTGTTCTTCATTGATGCCCACAAAATGGTCAGGGCATGACTAAATGATACTATGATGGAAATGTAACTGATTTCCTCTAAATGGCGAAAGCTTTAAAACAACTTGTAATTTCCCATAGAACACAAAAACAATCCATTCAAGTCTTTGAAAGATTTTAATTTGCACAGCCTATTAGTCCATAATGAAAATAATTTATGAGAATCTTTGACTTACAGAGGTGACTTAACTTTCCTATAATAAATTTCAGGCTGCTTTAGTTAATGTGATGAGTCAGGGTTCAGCAGACTATTCAAATAGCCTAGCCCGAAAAGTGACCAGATGTCTTGGAAAAATATAAAAGGTAGTCCTTACTTTCTGTTCTTCCTATTTGACTCTAAAAGGAGGGGAAAAAAAAGCCAATTGGGGGAGCCGGGGATAATGGAGGAGCAGGAGGATCCCAAGTTCACCTTGTCCCATGGACACACCTAGATAACAACCACATCAGAAAATAAATCAAAGACTGATAGAACAGAATCTCCACAATTAATCATAGAGAGGGGGCTACATCAAAAATGGTAGGAAGGGCAGGACCCAGTTGGGAACCAAACCTTTAAGAACTAAACCTTTAAGACTAACCATAAATTGTGGGGATACCACAAGAAGAGAGAAGGGAGAGGAACAGACCCTACCCCCCACCAGGCACCCCAGACATAAGGGACCTGCACTGGGAAGATGAGTTCTTGTTAACATCTGGCTTTGAAAATCAAAATATCAGAGGGGCTTAACTTCATGAGTTTTTACAATCAGAGGGGCTTAACACCAAGAACTTTAAAAATCATTGACCTCAGTTCTAGAAGAGCCTGAGGAAGATAAGAAACTGACTCCCCACCCTTAAAAAAAAAAAAAGTATAACAAATAACCCAGCTGAGACACAGCACAGAGCAGCAGTTTGAAAAGTGCCTGAGGTATACATTAAGGGGATGTATTTATTAATCTCAGAACATGCCTTAGAGGGGCAGAAATTGTTAGAAAACTTATTCAAGGATAAGAGCTCACAAGTCCATCTCTTCCCCTGCCCCAGTTCCAACCTAGATACCCCAACAACTTTGGGAACTCTAGTATGAACTCACCGCCTAGCATTCTAACACCACACATCCCACCTGTATGTTCTGCTGTGGATCTGTCCTATCCAACTTGCCCTACCTACTCAGCAGGAGCCCCTCCAAAGCCATTCCTGACATGTCTCATACTTCAAGCAGCCCTGACAACAGTGGCCAACATCAACATCAATTTCAAAGTGTCTCTTTCCCTAAGGAGAAGGGAAGATAATCACACATATGTTCTTCAGCTGCAGCCCCTGTAATAAGCTGGAACAGACATTCAATCCAACTGCCAGCCCCACCCACCAACAGAATCCTCTCGTGGGACAGCATAAAGTGAGAGCCCAGTAGTTCAGGGTCACCATGATCCACAAAGAGACTAGGGACAGACATCTGGTCTGAATGCAGACCCCACCTACCAACAAAAGCCTCTTAGGGGATAGTGCAGGGAATGCCCCCTAGCAGTTCAGTGTGACCACAGTTCCAGCATTGGCTGAGAGCAGGAATCTGGTCTGACCAAACTATGAGACCAAGGTGGCCTTAGACTGGCTGTGTAATAATGTCACAGAGACAGTCCCTGCCCACAACAGGCAAAGAGAGTCATTACATCTGACTGGACTGAAGGCAAATGTGGCTCAACCACAATAGTAGGGTGCACACAATACACATAGGATACACCCCTGAAGCACCAGATTCTGGTGAACAGAGAACATTACACTATAGGGCACTCAAGGATCTTCTCTTCATGATGCCACTGGTTTCAAGATCAGAAGACATAACTGACTTTCCTAATAAACAGAAATAAACACAGAGAGTTAGACAAAATGAAGAGGTAGAGGAATATGTCCCAAATAAAAGAACAGGACAAAATCATACCAATACAGCTAAATGAATGGAGATGAGCAATATGCCTGATAGAGGATTCAAACTAATGGTCATAAAGATACTTCCTGGGATTGAAGAAAGAGTGGAGGACCTCAGTGAGATCTTCATCAAAAAGATAGAAAATCTAAAAAAGAACCAACAAAAGATGAAGAACTCAATAACTGAAATAAAAAATACACTATAGGGAATACATAAACTAGAGGAAGAAGGAGAACAGACCAGGGAACTGAAAGAGCAGCCAATCTAAACAGCAAAAATAAAAAAGAATAATAAATAAGGTCAAGGGAACACAGTGACATCAACAAGCATAACAACATCTGCATTATAGGAATCCCAGAAAGAGAAGAGAGAGAAAAGAAGACAGACAATTTATCTGAAGAAATAATAGGTGAAACTTTCCTAATCCTGAGAAAAAATAAAATAAAAAACATCCAGATCCAGGAGGCCCAGCGAGCCCTCAACAAAATCAACCCAAGGAGGTCTACACCAAGATTCATAATAATTAAAATAGCAAAAAGTAGTGACAAAGAGAATTTTAAAAGCACCAAGCAAAGAGAAAACAGTTACCTACAAGGGAACTTTCATAAAGCTTCAGCTGATTTATTGTCAGAAACTTTGCAGGCCAAAAGAGAGTGGCATGATATGAAAGGGGAAAAAATGCAATAAAAAATACTCTATCCAGGGACGCCTGGGTGGCTCAGTTGGTTAAGCGGCTGCCTTCGGCTCAGGTCATGATCTCAGCGGCCTGGGATGGAGTCCCACATTGGGCTCCTTGCTCAGCAGGGAGCCTGCTTCTCCCTCTGCCTCTACCTGCCACTCTGTCTGCCTGTGCTCGCGCTCTCGCTCTCTCCCTCTCTATCTGACAAATAAATAAATTTTTTTAAAAAATTAAAAAAAAAATACTCTATCCAGTAAAGCTATCATTCAGAATAGAAGGAGGGATAAAGAGTTTTCTAGACAAACAAAAGTTAAAAGAATTCATCACCCTTAAGCCAGCCTTACAAGAAACGTTAAAGGGGATTCTTGGAGTGGAAGTAAGTCCATAATCAGGGAGAAAATTAGAAAGGAAAAAAAAATTCACAGAGACATGGAAACATAATATAAGTATATTAATCACTTATAAAACAAGTACAGATTAAAGCTAAATGCCATTAAATCAATTATATCTATAAAAATCAGTTGAGGGATTCAGAAAATAAAAGAATATAAGGTATGACATCATATACATAAAATGTGGTGAGAAGGCGAGTAAAAATTAAATGGTTTTAGAATGGGTTCAGACTTGGGGCACCTGGGTGGCTCACTCAGTGAAGCAACTGGCTCTTCCTTTCAGGTCATGATCTCATGGTCATGAGATCGAGCCCTGCATAGGACTCTGTGCTTAGCATGGAGTCTACTTACATTCTCTCCCTCTCTCTCTACCCCTCATTCCTGCTCTCTCTCTTTTTCTCTCTCAAATAAATAAATAAATAAATCTTTAAAAAAAATAGAATGGGTTTAGGCTTAAGTAACCATCATCCTCATATAGACAGCTATATGCATAAGATGTTATATATACACCTAATGGTAACCATAAATCAAAAACCTTTAAGAGATATACAAAAAAATAGAGAAAGGAATCCAAGCATATCTCTAAAGAAATTCATCAAACCATAAGGGAAGAAAGTAAGAGAAGGAAGAGATAAGAAATACAAAAACACCATTTAAAAAAAAAAAGTAGAAAAAAATGGCAGTCAGTATGTACCAATCAATAATGACATTGAGTATTAATGGACTACATGCTCCATCAGAAGACACAGGGTGATGGAATACATAAAAAAGCAAGACCCATCTATATGCTGCTTACAAGAGACTGACTTCAAATCTAAAGACACATACTGATGAAAAGAGGGTATAGAAAAACATTCATCGTGCAGATGGAAATAAAACGAAAGCCAGGCAGCAGTACTTATAGTGGGCAAAACAGACTTTAAAATGAACACTATTACAAGACATAAAGAAGAACACTACATAATCATAAAGGTTACAATCCAACAAAAACATATAATAATTATAAATACGCATCTGACGTTGGAACACCCTAATACATAAAGTGACAAGTAACAGACATTAAAGGAAGAAATTGATAGCAATACAATAATACTAGGGAACATTAACACCCCACTTACATCAATGGACCTTTAATCCAGACAGAAAATCAATAAGGAAACAGTGGCTTTGAATGACACATTGAACCAGATGGACATAACAGATATATTCAGAACATTCCGTACCAAGACAGTAGGATACACGTTCTTTTAAAGGGCACATGGAACGTTCTCCAGAATAGACTGCATGTTAGGCCACAAAACAAGTCTCAACAAATTCAAAAAGGTTGTAATTATATCATGCATCTTTTCTGACTACAATGGTATGAAACTAAAAATCAAACACATATACACAAAGAAAAATCTGGAAAGAACACAAATACAGGGAGGTTAAATAATATGCTACTAAACAATGAATGGGTCAACCAAGAAATCAAAATCAAAGAAGAAATTAAAAACTACATGAGACATATGAAAATGAAAATACAATTGTCCAAAATATTTGGATGCAGCAAAAGCTGTTCTAAGAGGGAAGTTTTTAGGAATACAGGCCTACTTTAAGAAGCAGGAAAAATCTCAAGTAAACAACCGAAGTTTACACTGAAAGGAACTAGAAAAAGAAGAATAAACAAAGTTCAAAACCAGTAGAAGGAAGAAACAATAAAGATTAAAGTTGAAACAAATGAAGGAGAGACTAAAAAATAAAAATAAGTCAATAAAATGAGGAACTGGTTTCTTGAGAGAACAACAAAACTGACAAACCTTTAGCCAGTCTTGCAAAAATAAAAAGGAACTCAAATAAATAAAATTAGAAATGAAAGAGAAGAAATAATACCACAGACATACAAAGAATTAAGGAAAATATTATAAAAATTACACATCAACAAATTGGACAACTTAGGAAAAATGAATAAATTCCTGTAAACATATAACCTCCCAGAATTGAATCAGGAAGAAATATAAAATTTGAACAAACCAATTAAATTGAGTCAGTAATCAAAATTCCCAGACAAAAGTTCTGGACAAGATGGCTTCACAGTTGAATTCTACCAAACATGTGAAGAGTTAACAACAATTCTTCTCGAACTACTTCAATAAATAGAAAACAAAGGAAAACTTCCAAATTCACTCTATTAGGCCAGCATTATCCTGATACCAAAACCAGATACACACCAAAAAAAAAAAAAGAAAGAAAGAAAGAAAGAGAGAGAATACAGCACAGTATCTCTGATGAACATAGATGCAAAAATCCTCAACAAAATATTAGCAGACTGAATCTAACAATACATCTTAAAAACTCGTTTACAACAATCAAGTGGGATTTATTCCAGGGACATACGGACGGTTCAATATTAACAAATCAATCAATGTTATACATCACATTTACAAGAGAAAGGATAAAAACGACATGATCATTTTAAGAGATGTAGAAAAAGTGTTTGACAAAATACAACATCCACTCAAGATAAAAACCCTCAATAAAGTAGGTTTAGAGAGAACATACTTCAATATAAGGGCCTTATATGAAAAACCCACAGCTAACATCAGACTCAATTGTGAAAAACTGAGAGCTATTTCTCTAACATCAGGAACAAGACAAGGACATCCACTCTCACCACTTTGATTCCACTTAGTACTGTAAGTCCTAGTCATAGCAATCAGATAACAAAAAGAAATAAAAGGCATCCAAATTGGTAAGGAAGAACTAAAAGTTTCACTATCTATAGATGATATTATACTAATATAGAAAACCCTAAAGACTTGATCAAAAAACTACTAGAGCTGGCAAATGAATTAAGTAAATTCACAGAATAAAAAATTAATCCACACAAATCTGCTGCATTTCATTTCTATATACTAATAATGGAATAGCAAAAAGAGATATCAAGAAAACAGTCCCATTTTCAATGGGACACCAAAAAGAGTAAAATATCTAGGAATAAATCTAATCAAGGAAGTGAAAGACATGTTTTGAATACTGTGAAACACTGATGAAAGAAACTTAAGATGACAGAAACAGAAGGAAAGATAGTCCATGCCAATGGATTGAGAGAACAGATATTGTTAAAAAGTCTATACTACCCAAAGCAATCCACAGTTAATAATGCAATCGTTAGCAAAATACCAACAGCATTTTTCACAAAAGTAGAATAAATGGTACTAAAATTTGTATGGAACCACAGAAGGCCCTGAATAGCCAAAGCAATTTTGAGAAAGAAGAACAAAGCAAACAATTATATGGTCAATTAATCTTAAACAAAGTAGGAATGAATATCCAACAGGGGTAGGGAACAATGACAAATGGTGTTAAGAAAACTGGACAGCAATATGCAAATAAAAAAAAGAAGAAGAAGTAGAAACTGGGCACTTTCTCGTACAATACCCCCCAAAAAACTCTTAAGATGGATTAGAAACCTAAATATGAGACCTTAAACCATTAAGTTCCTAGAAGAAAACATAGGCAGTAATTTCTTTGACATCAGCAGTAGAAACATTTTTCTAGATATGTCCCTTTTGGCAAGGGAAACAAAAGGAAAATTAAATCACTGGAACTACACCAAAAGAAAAAATTTCTGCACAGGGAAGGAAACCATCAACAAAACAAAAAGACCACCTACAGAATAGATATTTGCAAGTGATATATCTGATAAGGAGTTAATATCCAAAATATACAAAGAACTTGTATAACTCCATGCCAAAAACACAAAAAATCCAATTAAGAAATGGGCAGAGGATATGAATAGATATTTTTCCAAAGAAGACATACAGACGGCCAACAAACACATGAAAAGATGCCCAGCATCACTCATCAACAGAGGAATACAAATCAATGCCACAGTGATATATCACCTCACAACTGTCAGAATGGCTAAATTCAAAACACAAAAAACAAGTGTTGGTAAGGATTTGGGAAAAAAAGAACCCTATTTGTAGGTTTGCACTCTCTTTTTTTTTTTTAAGATTTTATTTATTTATTTGACAGAACACAAGTAGGCAGAGAGGCAGGCAGAGGGAGAGGGAGAAACAGGCTCTCTACTGAGCAGAGAGCCCGACATGGGGCTGGATCCCAGGACCCTGGGATCATGACCTAAGCTGAAGGCAGCCGCTTAACCTACTGAGCCACCCAGGAGCCCAGGAGTTTGCACTCTTGATGGGAATGCAAAGTTGTCTAGTCACTGTGAAAAACAGAATGGAGTTTCCTCAAAAAATTTAAAAAAAGAATTATCATGTGATGCAGTAATTCCACTATTAGTATTTACCCAAAGAAAATGAAAACATGAATGCAAAAAGATACATGCACTATTATGTTTATAGAAGCATTGTTTACAATAGCCAAGGCATGGAAGCAACCCAAGTTGTCTATCCATAGGGGAATGGATAAAGAAATGGTATATGTGTACAGTGGAATACTATTCAGTCATAAAAAATAATGAGATCTTGTCATTTGAAGTAACATGAATGGAGCTAGAGAGTGTAATGCTGAGAAAATAAGCCTATCACAGAAAGACAAATACCATATGATTTCTCTCATATGTGGAACCTAAGAAACAAAACAAATGAGCAGAGGGAAAAGAAGAGAGAGATAGAAACCAAGAAACAGATTCTTAACTGTAGAGAACAAACTGACGGTCACCAGAGGGAAGGTGGATGGGAGATGGATGAAACATGTGGTAGAGATTCAGGAGTGCATTTGTCATGATGAACACCAGGCATGTATGGAAGTGCCGAATCACTATAAGGCACACCTAAAACTAATATAACACTGTATGCCAATTAACTGGAATTAAAGTAAAAATTTATGAATATATCTAAAAAAGAAATAAGTGAACAAGGGAAAAAAGGAAAACAAAAAATAAAATAAACTCTTAAATATAGAGAACAAACTTGTGATTGTTAGAGGGGAGGTAGATGTGGAAATGGGTGAAACAGGAGAAGGATATTAAGAGTACACTCATCTTCATAAGTACTGAGTAACGTATAGAATTGTTGAATTGCTGTATAGTACATGTGAAACTGATATAACACTGCATGTTAATTAGACTTGAATTAAAATTACAATTGGCTGTTTGGGAATTTTCTTTTTAAGATTTTATTTATTTACTTGACAGAGAGGAAGGCAGAGAGAGGGGGAAGCAGTCTTCTTGCTGAGCAGAGAGCCCGATACAGGGCTTAATCCCAAGACCCTGAGATCATGACCTGAGCCGAAGGCAGAGGCTGAACCCACTGAGCCACCCAGGTGCCCCTGTTTGGGAAATTTGATAGTACATTATTTTCAGCCACCCTTGTGACTACAGATACACCCAACTCAAAACCCAGTTAACTAAAACAAAAGTTTTTCACAAATGTACAAAAAGAATTTCAGAAAATAAGTCAACATACTCCCCCATCACCTTTATTTTTCTAATTCAATTTCTGAATTCTCGAAGCTTCAGCTCAATTTTCAAAGTTTTCCTGAATCTTTCCGTAACCATCAGAGTTACTAATGATTATACTAGACCATCTTTTACTTGATTTTATTCCACCTCTGTAAGTTGAGGACAAATAAAGACATTCCCAGCTAACTAAAAACCTTGTATTTCTTCAAATTCATAGTCTTTAAATATGAATTTAGAATTTACCTTGGAGGGAGGAATCCCAATTTTTTTTAATGTTCATAAATGTAAAAACCTCTTGTTTTTATTTTCAGAGTGGAGGATTTATTACATGTATACTATATGAGCTCATTTGGATTATCTTTCATTCTACATTTTTCACATTAATCACAACTGGATTACATTATTCACACTCCAAAATGTTGAATGTAACATACAGGAATATGTTCCAAATTCTTTTCCAAAATATGTGGGTTTTTTTTTTCCTTTCCTTAGTGTTAGCAAAACATTTCCAAACTGTCTACAGTTTTTGCTAGAGTTTTTTAATGCAGTATCTTGAATAAGCAATCTTTGGAAGACATATTAAAGGGTTAAACTTTCAATAAAAGAAAATATTCTTTTATAGTAAGTTATATTCTTCCATTTACCATTCATTTTATGAAACTTCAGCTTCCGCGAGTACGGATTTTAGGTGACTGCCAACTGATTTTCTCAGGTTTGGTAGCATGGCCTACAGTTGCCCTCTGAACTTCGTATATCACTTCTTTAGGTGGGTAAAAGCATTTATTTTGAATTGCTTTGTGTAGAGGCTGAATGTGTCACTAATAAGGGTTGCAGGAGTCACATGTGGAACTCTAAGGTTTTGTATAGTTTGGCTGGGTTGATAGCCAGCCCCTCGCTATAACTCTTTAAAAAAAAATGTTAGCTCCTACTGTGCTTATAAATTGATCCACCTAAAGACTTCAAGGATCTCAAAATAACAAGTGGGTGGGTAAGGTGGTGTTTCAAAATCCTTAGGTGCCACCTACCCTCAAGTAATAATAGAATCCTCTAGGAGAGTTATTTGGAAACTCCATGATATATTTTATTATGTCCCCATCCCTACTGTTAAAATGTCTGTTAACACAGGGGTGCCTGGGTGGCTCAGTGGGTTAAGGCCTCTGCCTTTGGCTCAGGTCATGGTCCCAGGGTCCTGGGATTGGGTCCTGGGACTGGGCCCCTGTGTCGGGCCCCTGAGTCAGGCTCTCTGCTCAGCGGGGAGCCAGCTCCCCCCACCCCTCTGCCTGCCTCTCTGCCTACATGTGATCTCATCTGTCAAATAAATAAATACAATCTTTTAAAAAATTAAAATAAATTTTAAATAAAAATAAAACATCTGTTAACACAATGTTCGGCTATAATATGCATTTAATATGGATTTGTAGATTTCATAAGGACTTTCCTTGAATCTATTGCTTTCGTAGCAATCTCAGATTTCTTTCTTTCTGTGATAACACATCTGCATACTATGCCTCATTGACAAGAGAGTCATGTTTTTTCAATAAACCATATGTTGAGGTACTTCCTAATATATATCTTTCAATAATTTCAAATGTTAGTATTTTGGTTGCTTGGTTACATTAATATTTTTCAAAAAGTAAACTTTCATATACTCTCACTATGCACTTAACTTTTTTATTAAAATCAATAGTGCATTCTATTCTGAGCTGATTCATTGGCAGCAAAAATCTGACAGAAAAATTCTGCATATTAGTGTATCACTTTCAACTAAATCCAGATTGATCCAGTGCATTTACATTAAGAGTTCTTCATTGAAAGCAATGGAGCTGAGCCCAAATTAAGAATGCTCCATTGCTTTCTAAGAAGTAGTGTCATAAAAAATTATTATATTTAAAATCAGGGGCTTCTTTCACCTCCTACCTCCCTACAATGGTACATGCACTGTCGTTTAACCCAAGACAATTCCACATTTTTTCTTGTTCTCATGGAGTATTTCTGAAATATATTAAAGAAGAAGCTGAGGTCTGGTTAAAAAAACAAAAAACAAAAACAGAAAAAAAAACAGATGTTTGCTGTTGCAAATAATAGTTCACATAAAAAAAGAAATTGAAAATGTCTTTTTGTTATTATTATGACTTTTTGTTAAGGTTCTTATCATCTGGCATGTCTACCATCCTCCTTGTGTGTTGCAGTCCAACAGCTGAGATGACGCAGCAGGACTACTATTAGAGGGGGAAAAAATCAGCTCCAAGTTACTGTTGTGTGTTATACTGAGCTGCTCACCACCTAACGCTCATTCTCTCTTGCATCAGGGAGCACACATTAGAACCTAGAAAGTGGTTGAGAGGAGATATATAATTGGAGAAGGATCAAAGAAGAAATAAGGTCTCTGAAAAAAATGCCTGGTTTAACATAATGTTAAAATCAATCATTTGGACCTAATCAGCATCACATTTGAACCAAATTAAGTGACAGAGTTGGCTATAATTTGATCTAGTTAAGTATTCTCATATGTGTCGCAAGATGCTCTTCACAATGGATGAAAATATAGCCAAATAATATATTAAAAAGTCAGAGAATCATTAGACTATTTTAATTGAAAATGTCTTGGGGCGCCTGGGTGGCTCAGTGGGTTAAAGCCTCTGCCTTCGGCTCAGGTCATGATCCCAGGGTCCTGGGCTGCTTCCCCCCTTCTCTCTCTGCCTGCCTCTCTGCCTACTTGTGATCTCTATCTGTTATATAAATAAATAAAATCTTTAAAAAAATTTTTTGAAAAGGAAATGTCTTTAAATATCATCTTGTCCTAATATGTTAACCAGTCATCTTTTGTTCAAGTGAAACCAAAGAATAAATAAATTCATGGCTGATCAGGTTGGGAAGAATGAGAACTGCTTTAGGGCAGTTCTCTTTTTAACAAGGACTGCTTCATTGAAACTATTACAATAGCATTGTTAAAGAGAATTTTTGAAAATATGTACAGAATTTTAAAGATTTTTTTTTTTTTTTTGAGAAAGAGTGAGAGAGAGAGAGTGGGGGGCGGGGGTGGAAGGCAAGAGAGAGAATCTCAAGCAGATTCTCTGGGGAGTTGTAGAACCTGTAGTGGGACTCGATCTCACAACCCTTAGATCATAACCTGAGTCGAAATCAGAGTTGTACCCTTAGCTGACTGAGCCACCCAGGTGTCCCAAAAATGTATTGAATTTTAAAGTCAATAAGAAATATCAAATTGTATTAATAATTCATGATTACAAAAAATACTGAGCTACAATAGTCACAGATATAACTTGTATTAAAATTACTCTCTTCAGTTATCAGGCTCTAGTAAGCATTATCAAAATTATTTATAATTAATTTTAACCCAATCTAAATTTAGAGACTCAGGAAATCTTATTATTGTGTTTAAGATATTAAGACTTTTAAAATGTGACTGCAGTTTTGTATCTATAGATAAATATATCTTATTGTTCCTCTCAAGTCTAAAAAATAAAGTGTGGTGCCTTGGCTACAGAATTTTGGATTCTGATTACGTTAGGCAACAAAACCAAGTCTGACCAAGAGAGTCCTCCAAGAATAGAGCTCATAAAATAAAATGTAATGTTAGAGATTCCAGCATTGACATAAATCAGGGGGGCTGACCTCAATGTATAATGCACCCAAATAACATTGACCAGTGAGGAGGAAATGATAACTTGGACCAGATTCAAACAGAGAAGCCAAGTAAAGTTGATAGTCTTGGTTTTGGTTGGCCAGTATCCATTCCAACTTCTTTGGTATGCAGCACGACTATTTAGTTTGGAGGTTATTTTCTCCCCACTGTGTGTGACCTTGTTGGATGTCAGTTAGGGAGACCTGCCTCAGGGTGCCTGGGTAGCTCAGATGGTTGAGTGTTGGACTCTTGATTTCCTCTCACAATCTCAGGGTCATGAGATTGAACCCCAGGTCAGGCTCACACTCAGCTTGGAGTTTGCTTGAGATTCTCTTTCTCCCTCTCCTTCTTCCCCTCCCCTGGATCATGTACTCTATCTCTCTAAAATAAATAATCTTTTTTTTAAAAGCAGGGTGAGGGGACCTGCCTTAATCTGGCCAAAGGGGAAGACATAGACCAATCTAGACCAATCAATACACAAATTAACTCTCAAGAATTTCATTCTCTAAGGAATTGAGCTCGGGACTGCAAGGGTAAAAAAGAATGTGCACCTGATTCATTCCAATTATGGTGATATCTTGAACAAACAAGCCATCAGTTCTACTGCATCTAGCCTCAAAACTGCTTTTTCTGAGACCTGGTCCTATAGCTTTTTGTCTATGTGTGAGATACAGCTGTATTCTTCTGATAAATATGTCTTCATCTCATTCTTAACACTAGCTCAAATAAGTTCCTGTCATTTTTATCCAAAGAGCCTAATTGTTTCACTGAGAGGCTGTCCGAGTCCAGAACTGGTCTCCAAGTAGAGGGAGGAGATGCTGATAGGTTATGTCAGTATCAAAATGAAGCTGCATCAATCTTAGTTCTGTCAAGGCTCAACATCAAAAAAGTTTACCCCAGGGAAACACGCACATGCGCAGAACAGCTAGCAGGAACCACACTTTTACGTGAGCGGTTGCTGTCCTTACAGAAAAATCAAACTCTTCAAAATAGCCGGCCAGCCAGAAACAAAGATGCTACAAACTGGCCTCGTGGCCAGAGGACCACAGAATATTAGTGACCACATGAACTGAAGTTCAGCACAAGGGACCAAAGAAGAAGGTAGAGGTGTTCTGTAGCTCAGGGCCCTCCTGATCATCAGGGCTTATCTTGGCATAGCTGCCCTAGATCTACATTAACAGGACAGATCCCAGGGTTACCCATTCCTGGGACCAAAGTAGTCAATAAAGCTTTTTACTCTAGTCAGGAATGGCTCGGAGACTGGGCAAAGCTGTACCAGGTCCTCAGTCTGGGGTGACTAGAGAAAGCTGGGACAAGAGGGCTATACTAGTATAAAGATGGTTTGCTAAGAGTGGAGAAAGTCAGTGATAAGCTGTGCTTTGAACTAAAAAAAAAGTTTAAATATATCATCTACCACCCTTCTTGGTATTTTCCCAAATATTCTCTCTCTGCATTTGAATTCACTCTTCTTTCTTCTTGGGATGTCCTTTCTTTTATTCTTACAGGGTAAGATGTTTTATTGTTGTTGTTTTTGTATATTAGATCCAGCTCAAGTACCATATATCTTCCAGGGAGAATTCTTGGCACTACAAATAGGCTTATGGTATTTTTACATAATTCTAATCTGAATTAATTATTTATTCCTCCTACAGGAAGGCATGGACAATTTCCAATATACGGATTTGTGCAATGTGCCCTGCACATCACAGGCATACAGAAAATAGTTGTTGAATGAATGAATGCCAAGTTCAGGAAAGATGTAACTTCCTCTCTGGCTGAAATTATTTAGATCTCTTTTTAATGTTTTAAGCATTCGTAAGAAATGTTTCAGCTAGAAATTAAACTCCTTTAGCATCGGAGGCACTGTCTGCCCTCCTTTACACACAAAACTAATTCTGGTACTGATGGAAAAGAACTCTCCACAGAATAAGGAGAAAGGGGAAAAAACAAACAAACAAACAAACAAACAATGCAGAGGAATAGACGGAAAAGGAAGTGTATGTCTCACAACTCAGCTATGGAATATACTACCACATTTCTTAGGTATTCCTCTCTGGTGTAGAGATGGAGTAGAACAACAAGGCACTTTAGTTTGTATTTGGAAAATATGCATAAGAATATCAGTAGCAATGAAAAAAAGAAAACGTGTTTAAGGGCTCCAGAACCAACGACAGGGGAGGAGGAGTCTAGATTCTCTGTGATTGATGACTGTCCTCTGCTTTGATCGGATAGCTCTTTACTCCAGATTAAAGGTTTGAAAAGTATTTTTTTTTCCCCTCTATTTCCTGAAGTACCAGCTTCCAGTGCCCAGAGTCACCAGCATCATCTTCTTAGGAATGACTTCTTTCTCAATAATGAAGAATAATAAGGGTACATATCTAAAAGTATTCCATTTGGAATTCCTTCTTTTCAAAATACAAAATAATGATTTTCAAAGGAGTGGTTTGTACATCATTTAACCTTTTTCTAATCCACATAGAACCAGTTTTACTCATAATGTAAGTGAATTTAAAAATGCCATTTTAAAATAACCATGACAGCCTACTCCTTGATAATATATATGCAAGTTCAATAAACAATAAATAAAATAATTATGAGAGCATTTGTTTCATAAACTTTCAGATAGATTTGGTTTTAGAAATTTAGAGTCCTGAAAAATATGTCAAGGTATAAAGTATATTTGTGCAACTCCCAGAAGAGTGGCCTTTTATTTATTTTTTTTAAGATTTTATTTATTTATTTGACAGGCAGAGATCACAAGTAGGGGGAGAGGCAGGCAGAAAGAGAGAGGGGGAAGCAGGCTCCCTGATGAGCAGAGAGCCCGATGCGGGGCTCGATCCCAGGACCCTGGGACAATGACCTGAGCTGAAGTCAGAGGCTTAACACTCTGAGCCACCCAGGCATCCCAAGAGTGGCCTTTTATTATTTTTTTTAATTTTTTAAAGATTTTATTTATTTATTTGTTAGAGAGAGAGAGAGCTTGCGAGCACAGGCAGACAGAGTGGCAGGCAGAGGCAGAGGGAGAAGCAGGCTCCCTGCCGAGCAAGGAGCTCGATGTGGGACTCAATCCCAGGACGCTGGGATCATGACCTGAGCTGAAGGCAGTCGCTTAACCAACTGAGCTACCCAGGCGTCCCAAGAGTGGCCTTTTAAAAGAAATCAAACCTTGTTTCCTTTTACAAAGATAATCCAGAAAACATCCAAACAACTGTTTTCAATGAGTTTACGAACTTAGAAACTTATTCCCGTTTCTTTGGGGATCCTTCCTATATCTTGAACAAGCTCAGTATGAGCTACACCTATCAAATGTGTTGGCCGCTTACAAAAGCTGTGGCTGCCAGAAACAGGCCTACATTTTTACTTATTTCGCCGAGTATGACATTATGAAACAGTCACTTACATTTTTCTATCAAATGACATTGCTCAGTTATAACAGAGGTTTGATTCCAAAATCACAACAATTTGAAGGATTTCTCTTCCCAAATATCAGGACCTCCAAGCATAAATGCTGCAAATTAGAAATTACACAGACATACACACAGTTTATACAGGATAAAACTTCCTGTATAAACTGTCTTTTTAACATTAAGACTGTGAAAATGATGTCGTATTAAGTACAAAGGAATGTTAATTTCCAAAATGTTTCTCTAAAATGTAATCTGAATTATCTAACTTTTGAAGAAAGGAATTATCCTAATTAGCAGAGGGTCATCCTAATGATGTAGTGAATTTTTTATCTAATTTACTGCTTGGATCTTTACAGTGTCTTTTTAGAAATGCAGGAGAACCAAAAATCTTCAAATGCCTCCAAATTCCATGGAGACAAATGATACATTTGAAGACCCACTTCTCTCTAAATGGCAAAGAACAAGGTTCCCACTGCAAATACTCTTCAAACTCTTTCCTCAGAAAGCCCTTCCTCTCTCTTGCAGGGGCTTTTCTTTTTAATTTTCAAGCCAGTGCTGATTGATCAGAGCTTATATTAATACCGAGAGTCTCTTGCCTGGCTATCTATAGGAAGGTAGATATCCAGGCCATTGCTGGATGACGGGAGAAGGGCCAGTCATCTATTTCCACGGTGTGTAGGTTAAAAGGAAGTACCTTCCTTCCAGAAAGCTAAGAAATGCCTTCCAATCCCTAATGACTTTTCCCCATTTCCTTGCTCTGGATCCAGCGCAGAATATAATCTCCAGCCATCCCGGAGCTGGAGGAATCAATTATTCCAGGAATCTTTCCATTCTGGGAATGGAGAGAAATGGATACAGCAGGAAGGGTCAGGCTCTTCCACTTCAACCAGTGAAATCGTGAGCAGTTATGATCAATTTCATGCCTTTTCTTTACTGACCATCACTCCAAAACACCCTTCAAGGGACAAGAATTAAAGAAGAAAGAGGCAAAGGGTCATGGTTAGAAGGGGGAGTGTTTTCCAGCTCTTTTGGTTTATAGAGCAGTGGAGTCTCAAGGATTCTTTGAGCAGAGGGGTCATACAGAGGAGTAAGGTAACAACAGAAGACGCGAATGGGAGCATATCAGGTGAAGAGAGCATGTTCTGGCAGCCCATGAGGCCATTCCACTGCTGTAAAATTACCAGGATTATATATTGTTTGTACAGTGTGACATAATAAGTTGTCAAAAATCACCTGAAAACATTCCTGATTACAACTCTGATTCTTAGGGTTTTTGTCAGTTTTGATTGGAACTGAATTTAACTCACTTGGATAAGCATGCTTTCCACATGGCAGTTTACACAAGGCACAAGAGTGTTTATAAACTTTTTTAATTTTGTCAAAAGGAAGACTATAAAATAACTCATCAGTCTCTGTGATTTTGTGAGCTAGCTATAAAAAGAGAACATTGATTTTTATGTCTATGTACTTGGCACACATGAAAACGATGCAGCACAAGTCCAGCATCTAAGTCTAGAGTGTTCTCCATCTTTCTCAACAACGTATTCCGCCCAT
This sequence comes from Mellivora capensis, assembly GCA_004024625.1. NCBI lineage: Eukaryota > Metazoa > Chordata > Mammalia > Carnivora > Mustelidae > Mellivora > Mellivora capensis. The sequence goes on along the minus strand of PISX010001331.1, from coordinate 21,303 downwards.
TGGCCCACTGCCCCTCCCCTCACTCAGCCTCTGGCACCCCAAATCCCGTTCCTCAAACTTAGAAATGTACCTATCCCTTTCAATGTAAAAAAAAAAAAAAAAAAAAGAGTCTTCTTTGAGGATTTCTGGTGTTGACAAATTATTTTTATTATTGTTTGTTAAATATGTATAAACACAAAACTAAGTATAAACTCCTTATGCTCAGAGCTTATGCTTAGAGCTTTGATTCTACAACCAAAACAAATTTACCAATGTTTACAAACAAAATTTAAAAAGTAATAAAATTCAAATTAACAACATTAATTTAGTATGATAGCTGATGCTTGTATGTAGGAACTAAATGTAAATATGGTATTTAACTGCCTCCGTACAGGTACGGTCACCTTCATTCTGAAGGCCTACACTATCCTCTGATATTTTATAATTCAAGAGTTCTAAGACCTTTTCTGTTAAAACTATTGTGAAGCCTTAAGTTCTCACGTGATGCCATTTGGCCTTACCTGGTCTGTGATGCATCATTTATGTATTAAGTTCTACCTCTATTCTTTTCATATCACCCACATTTTAAGTACCAGTTCGCTTAAATGTGTTCTTAGACACCAATGCATGGTGGATCTCCACTGGGGCAATCTTGCCCCCCAAGGGATAGCTGGCAACATCTGGAGGCAGTTTGGGTTGTCAAGTGGGAATAGAGAGGACTAGCATCTAGTTGGCAGTATCTACAATGTCAGTAGTGTGGAGGCTGAGAAACGCAGATAAGGCAAATGGCAACTGTTAAATCCTCTCTCAGTAAGAATTTTTTTTAAAGATCTTATTTATTTATTTGACACAGAAAGAGAGATCACAAGTAGGCAGAGCAGAAGGCAGGCAGAGAGGAGGGGAAGCAGGCTCCCCGCTGAGCAGAGAGCCCGACGCAGAGCTCGATCCCAGGACCCTGAGATCCTGACCTGAGCCGAAGGCAGAGGCTTAACCCACTGAGCCACCCAGGTGCCCCTCTCAGTAAGAAGTTTAAGTGGTTCTGTGGATGATCCCAAATACATTTGTATCAATTTTATATTTTTATTTAAAAATTTAAAAACAAACTTAAAAGGCAATTCTAGTCTGAAAAATTTCTGAATTCCATCTGATTGATGAAAACTAAAACTCCAGAGACTCAGTTAGAACTTCCATTTGAAAGAAGTTAATTTTCAGGATGCCTGGGTGACTCAGTCAGCTAAGCATCTGAATTTGGCTCAGGTCATGATGCCAGGGTCCTGGGATCGAGTCCTACATCAGGATCCTTGCTCAGTGAGGAGCCTGCTTCTCCCTCTGCCTCTGTCCAGCACTCCCCCTGCTTGTAATTGCTCTCTCTGTGTCAAATAAATAAACAAAATCTTTTTTAAAAAGATAATTTTTTTAAAAAGTTAATTTTCACATGTAATATTATAAAATTCCCACCAGGCTCTAGGATTTCTGAATCTTGATTCATTTATTTTTTAGCCTGGTTATTTATACACATGTAGAGCTATTCTAGAAGGTCACTAAATTAAATCACCACAAAAATATTTGCTAACCTATTAATTGACCATAATACCATACAAAAGACACATAAAATTTACTGCCAAATCAATACTATATTATAACATAAGATCTGGATATACATTCCTACCAAGGGATGATGGGTATGAGAAACTTTGCAAACTAGTATTATAGATCATTCCAAAATGAGATAGCATATAATTCATAGAATTCTAATACCACTTTTTGTCCATCAAAAAAGTATTCATTGAACACCTGTTATGTGGCACGGTCTCTATACAGTTCAATCTTGGGCCAGGTACAATGTGTGTTTTTCCTCCCCACCAGTATCCACGTTTAATGGATTCCAGCCAGAATGCCTGGAAACTAAATACTTGCCAATGATAAAGAAACAAGACTGCTTTTCTTTTTTTTTTATTTTTTTTAAAGATTTTATTTATTTATTTGACAGAGAGAAAGATCACAAGTCAGCAGAGAGGCAGGCAGAGAGAGAGGGGGAAGCAAGCTCCCCGCCGAGCAGAGAGCCAGATGCAGGGCTCCATCCCAGGACCCTGAGATCACGACCCAAGCCAAAGGCAAGAGGCTTAACCCACTGAGCCACCCAGGTACCCCAACAAGACTGCTTTTAAAGCCCAATTTCTGCTTGCTGCAACAGAAGATTAAGTTTCAAAACAGTCAATATGACTTTCAGTTCCTTGTCAACCTCTTCTAGGCAAATTGTGGCTCATCTTTAGCATTCGCACTTGCATATCCTCCCTTCTCTAAGAGGACCTATTAAGACATCAGTCTAGAGTCTTCCTCTGACTCTGTATTGTCCTGACTAGTTATGTGACCTTAGGAAGTTATCTAATCTCCCATTTCCTCATTTGCACAACAAAGATAATAATAATGGTTTTATTAGCTTTTTATGGCTCAATGTATAATATGAGGAGAGCTGAGAACAATACCTGACACTTGATAAGCTCTCAGTAAGTTTTTGCCATAATTATTTATTTCAGCGATTATAATAAGAAATGAAAAGTTTATAAAAGAGAAGGTCATTAAAGCCTAATTTTAAAACACAACTGGGTATTTGAAATGAGAGGCATTATTATGCCTGAAGGAAACCATTCTCTTAATTCCTTCTGGACAATAGTTCCCATTTATTTATTTCTAAATCCAATTTTTTCACCAATTCAAATAACTAAATAGTCACTGAGCCCCTCTTCTGTTGTAGATATAAGAACAGATGGGGGTCTAGTGTGGATTTTCAAAGACTTCACTCCATAAGTTGATGATCTAAAGGAAAACTGAAATTGGCACAGAACCAAAAAAACACAAAAAATTGCTTTAGCCCACTACCTGGTTCACAGGCTTTCTTGAATATGTTAGTGAACAGCCCATGGTCAGTGATAATGCCAAGAAAACAAAGAGCAAAAGGACTGTATTTTCCATGCTTCTGTCTGTCAAGAGCTCTCTTCATGAAAACAGATGTTGAGTATAGATTTGAAGAATTAATTCCAAGTTTCTGTGCATTTATAATTCAAACACCCATGTGCACATACACACAAAGATTCACATACATTCAACAAAATAAAGCACAGAGTTTTTTTCCTTTAATTTCATGATGTTCAGTAAAATGCTGAACAAAGTTTCACTTCAGTATGGACTCCACTGGAAGAGGTGATGGATATTGGCCCCAACAGAAAAGACAGAACAGAGAAGTGAAATTACAAGCACTGTAATTAGAACACGCCTGCCTTTTGCTTGAGTCCCCACAGGGTTGTGAATGAGACCTGGCTTGCTAACACTCTGTATTTATAGTCTTACCTGGCTTCTGTAATCTCCTAGGCTTTGTCTGCTAAGAATCTTAAAAGGAATACCATTCTGTAGGGGTGAAAATGAAAAATAGAGCTCTGCGGAAGAAGGGTTTAAAATTTAACTAAAAGGACAACAGAACAAAATCAATACATAATTACCCTATTATAATATTCCCTGGGGGAGTATTTCTACCAGCAGCATTCAAATCATTGTCCTTGCATCTGTCATATGAATAATATTAACAGTAAAAACGCTGCATGATTTTGAGGAAAAAAACAAACAATTTAGTATCATGTCACTGATTAATAATTACAGAGAATCCACATTTCAGGGTCATTTGGTTCTATATTTGGAAAGTTCTAATATCTTGTATCTGCCAAGATTGAGAGGTTCTTTTACCCTATTTGAAAGCTTACAAGTTAGTGTGCCACACCTTCAGGTGCACAGTTTGAACGCACTACTCCTAACTCAGAAGGAAAAGCATACTTTGTTACTCCAGCACTTCCTATAGCCAGAGCATCATCACTTTCCTTCCAGCTAAGCCTCAACTCCAATGGCTCACTGCCTAATGGGCAGGTGACACCTGTATGGAGAGTGGGGTACATAACCAGAAAGGACCTGGAGTTTAGGAAACCCAAATCTTTTTTTTTTTTTTAATTTACTTGACAGGCAGAGGTCACAAGTAGGCAGAGAGGCAGGCAGAGAGAGTGAGGAGGAAGCAGACTCCCTGCTGAGCAGAGAGCCCGATGCGGGGCTCGATTCCAGGACCTGAGACCATGACCTGAGCCAAAGGCAGAGGCCTCAATCCATTGAGCCACCCAGGTGCCCCAGAAACCCAAATCTTGTATAATGGGCATGCAGCCCACTTGAACTTTGCCTCCACAGGCAGCCATTGCCTTTATCATGGTGAATGGTAAAACAGTGTGCCCTTTGCCTCAGAGTGAGACATTGCCCTTACTTTCTTCTTAGAGTGTTTGTTATAAAAACATCCTTAAGTAGATAGTTTAAGATAAGGCAGAGAGTGGTTTCTTCGTAAAACAGGTAGAAATGCAAAAGGCCTACAGAGAACTGCTGAAATAAAAAAATATGAAACATCACAGGAACTAAATTAAAAGTAAATATAAAAATATAAATATAAAACCCACAGGAACTAAGCTATGACTATGGGTTGTGTTCTTTGGGATCAGTTTAACCACTAAACCATGCTTATTCCCACTGTCTCATTAACTGAAATCTACAAAATCTGACAGCTATTTCCTTTTTTCCCAGAACCTGACTCTTTAGTGCCAGAGATTTCCTACCTACTACACTGAATTTGCTGTTGGGAGTAAAGACATACATCCTGTTCATATTCCTTCCCACCCCAATGATAATGCTGGAATGGAAAGAGGTTTGGCCAAAAGTAGATAGATAGATAGATAGATTGTATGTGTGTGTGTGTGTGTGTGTGTATGTGTGTGTGTGTGAGAGAGAGAGAGAGAGAGAGAGAGACAAAGAATGAAACCTCTAGAATACTGAAAACTATCAGAACTCATTTTCCCTCCCCTACTCAGATAGATTACCTTAATTTCCATACAACCCACATGGCAAGAATAACTCCACAACAGAATAAGTGCCTAATGTCGCACAATACAGACCTAATCAAGAGAGATACTCAAAGATTCCCTTTTAGGAAAATGAAATCCAATTCCTAATTAACTATCACCCCCAGTAGACAACCATGACATCATTTTATTTCTTTTTGTATTTCAAGTCCCTAACAAAAATGTTGAAAGAATAAGTACTCAAGGCAGTGCCAGTGAAAAAGCAAAATTTAAAAGATGCTCTGTCAGTATTTACATGACTATCTTGATATAAGTCCAAGTGACTCAATATATTAATAAAAATGTTTTTTTCACCTGGACTAACAGCTGCACTACTGAGACAGATTTCACACAAATCTATTTTGATTCTAATAAACGAAGCAAATGATATAATACTGTGTAGAAGCTGTAGTGATCCAAAATGGAAACTCATTGGGGTGCCTGGGTGGCTCAGTGGGTTAAAGCCTCTGCTCTCGGCTCAGGTCATGATCCCAGGGTCCTGGGATCGAGCCCCACATCGGGCTCTCTGCTCGGCAGAAAGCCTGCTTCCCCCTCTCTCTCTGCCTGCCTCTCTGCCTACTTGTGATCTCTGTCTGTCAAATAAATAATAAACAAAATCTTTTTAAAAAAATGGGAAACTCATTCCCAGCCAACCAAAAGCTAACACAGCAAGAGGCTAGGAAGAGTATAGCAACTATACACAAATCTTAACAGAATGTAGCAAAAGAGGAATAAGGAATAAATTTGTAAAATATCAACTTCATTCCAATTAGATCATGCTGAATTAGCAAATATTTACTTCATAGACTTTGTTAAAGATTAATGATTGGATTACTGCTCCATGACGACTAACTGAACACAAAAACTTACTTATGCCCCCTCCTAAAATTTTCAACATGATAAAAAACGTAAAAGTAAGGTCATGAAGGAAAGAACTTGAGACAGAGTAGTCAGGATATAATTTCAATTTATTGTTTTTCTTTTTCAAGGCTGCCACTTGAAAGGTTCTAGCTACTTTTAGTCTACTGGTGTAAACAACAAATAATCTTAAATTGGGGAAAAAACACTTGACTCTCAAAAATATTATGGTATTTGACAAAATTAAAAATTTCTCTTCAGTCCAGATTTTAGAATATTTTTTTCACAATAACTTGTAAATTTCAGGATGCCAAAAGACAGAAAGGAGACAAGCCAAAAGAACTTATACTATACTTTTATTTCCTATCCAAGACAATGCCAAGGGATATTCTGATTCTATCCTTGCTGCTTCCATCCTTCTTCAAAGTTGTGAGTTCTCAGTCAATGTTATCTAGGACTGTTAACAGGCCTAGCTCACTGGGGTCATAAGGACAATAGAGAGTTGCACTAACAACTCCTAGCCAGACTCTGTAGTCAAGATCAGTGGCTGCCTTAAATACAGAAAATACTTCCAAATGTTTTTATTACCTCCCTGAAAAGACTCTATGATCCTGGTGACAATTCAATTACAATCCTTTTAATTTCATGCAGGTTCAAAGGTCTTACCTTATTTGGAGCACTGAGGGGAATTATGATTTCTGTTCTCTGATAGAAATTGAAGAGCAAGCTGCCATCATTTCTACACAAAGAAATACTTCTCAAAGAAATTGTGCATACATCACCTATTACATCCCCTTTTCATAGTATGCAGAATAAGACCATCCATGGAAAAATACACACCAGGCTTTAACGAGGAAGACCAGTTTGGCAAACTCATCTGTCTCCCATGAGAAAGATGAAATGACATGTCATCATGTTAAAGAGCCCAGAGATTTTTCTGAAGGTCTCCTACAGAGTTGCAGACCATTATAAACATTACACAGGATACGAGTTCACTGAAGAACATGGTAAAGGAGAAGTAGTTCTTCATTCCTATTCCAGCGCACAGTCCAAGCCATAATGCTTCATGACTGCACAATCTCAATGGCCTCCAAACTAGTCCGATATCCTTCAACTCTTCATCACATGCCAATACTCTCCCACACTGTCAGCAACATCTTATTTCTAAAAGTGTAGTTCTAAGAATATTATTTGTCAACTTGGAATTTTTCCAACTCCTTACTACGTATAGGAAGAGTTTAAGCTCTGTAGCATGGTACCTTTAGACTCTGATATGACCTAGATCTAATTCACCTTCCTAGTAACCTTCTCCTTCATTTCTTCCTAAGCCCATCAAACTGAACTACTCACCCTTCTCCATTTCTTCAGGTCTCCATTCCTTTCCCAATAATCCTCTTTATTTGGAAATCATGGGCTGTAGATAATTTATCAAGACATGTGACTGGGGGTCCCTGGTGGCTCAGTCAGTTAAGTGTCAGCCCCTGGCTCAGGTCATGATCCCAGGCGCATTGGATCAAACCCTGAGTTGCACTCCCTGCTCAGCGGGGAGTCTGCTTCTCCCTCGCCCTCTGCCTCTACTCCCACTCAAGTGTACTCTCTCACTCACTCTCTCTCTCAAATAAATAAAATCTTAAAAAAAAAAAAGAATATGCAACTCTGTGCCACAAAATAAGACTAGAATGCAAATATAAGTAAATCAGATATTTGTATGTCTCCAGGGCCGGGTACTGACAAAGTTGGAACAGGAGAAGTTTATAAGAGTGAGAGCACATGATATGGTCACTACAAGAGTCTAGGATGAATAGAAACTGGTGAAATCTAAAAATGGCTGGAAGACAGGAGAACAACAGTAAGGCTGGGAAGCAACTGACAGCCAAGAGAAGGAAAGTAACAGGTTTTGTTGCAGAAATAAAGATCAAAGACATGAAATCTGTGAAGTTGAACAGTTCTGTAATCCACGTTAAGATGACAAATTTCAAATATTGAGTGGAAACTTCTGAAAATAAACAGATTTCTAAGATTGTTTAAATCGAGACGTTCAAAGTACCATGAGGCTAGGGTTCTGAAACGCTCATACAGATCAAATCAGCCAAGCGAAGGCAGAGGATGGAATGAAAAGGAAAACCTTGTCTTCAAAGCCCGGATTTTTCCTCGAGATGGAGGAATTTTCTGAGGGGGAAGAAGAGATCACTGAAAAGGCATATAAACCATATATGACTAGATGACCTGGGCCCCGGCTCACTGAACAACCTAAAATCAAATTAAATATATCCAACTTCATCCCTTGAAATAAAACAGAGCTTACAATAATTAACATTAAAAACAATTCCTCAAAGAAGTACCCATTGAATTTATCTGCATTTTTGTAGTTGATTAAAAAATGAAAGATACAGGGGCCCCTGGGTGGCTCAGTGGGTTAAAGCCTCTGCCTTCGGCTCAGGTCATGATCCCAGGGTCCTGGGATCGAGCCCCCTCATCGGGCTCTCTGCTCAGCAGGGAGCCTGCTTCCTCCTCTCTCTCTGCCTGCCTCTCTGCCTACTTGTGATCTCTGTCTGTCTGTCAAATAAATAAATGAAATCTTTTAAAAAAATGAAAGATATATAGTTCTAAGCAAACAAACACTCAAGAAAGACACCTCTTCTGGACCAAACACACAATGAGGAGAGATTTTAAGTTTAATTGTAACCATGTAAAACTTCCCAGAGTGAAAAGATCGCTTGTAACCCGTGTTAAGACAGCTAAGCATTTACCTTTCTGACAAGATTTAAAGTGTAGCAGCAAAAATGGCTGGGCAGATTCCAAAAGAGAGAAGAGAACCTCAGCCCCTGCTGTTGGAGTCAAGATTTTCCCCAGGAACTTTATTACTAGACTGACGTTTAGCACTGCTTCCTGCTTTGGCTGTGCCTACCCACAGAGACATGAACTGATACTTATTAGACGTATATTAGATACACTGAAAATAGTCTAGGTTGTCTGTCAAAGAAAAAAAAAGTGTCATAAACCGTTATGTTACAAGAGAGAAAAATGTTATTTCAGTAGACACCTTACAAGTGGCTATACCTTTAAAATCAACGTCACAACCAGTACATGGTGACCAATTTTTACTCCTACAGTTGCTGGTCTCCACCTTAAAAAGTGAAAAGTATCAACTGAAAAGTCAGAAACCCTAGCAATTATATTTTAAAAATCTAGATTTCATGACGTATATTCAAATTCAGAGACAGTTCCTAAATAATCAACCAATCTTTTACAAGTTACTCCCCATTAACTGAATCATGGTCAAGTGTTGCACATATTAATGAAAACTGGAAAATAACATATCTTTCAAGCTGAACGTTCTCAAAATCTGAAAGGCAATGGGGGGAAAAGGCATTACAAAACAGTTCACTGAGGATGTAAGAAAATGGAAAATAAAACAATAAAATCAATTTAATGGCTTAAAATTTTCAAAACTAATTTTTCTGTAAAAGGACGAAGCTCTAGGTGACCACCTCATGTTACAAAATGTGCTCTTCCTGTTTACCATTATATAGTTATCAATAAGTTTAAAAATTATAGTATTCTCCTATCATTTCTCCATCAATAAATTGCTATTTAGGGTGCTATATATTTATAAGGATCTTTTCAATTCTAAAAATAAATAAGTATCAACTTGGCGTTTTTATTCCTCTTCACCCATGCACATTTTATATCTATCTTAAGAGATAGTGTAATTACCCCCAGATGAATAATGTCCCCTTTGTGCATTCTGGTGCTATGAGATATACCTCACTAATGCTTCACAATAACCCTTAGAAAAAAGACATGAGACATGAGTGCTGATCTCAAAAAAAAAAAAAAAAATCATGATAAAAAAGCAATGCCTCCACCACTCATAAGCAGGGAAATGGAGGGCAAGTGTCTTAAACTCTGAGCTGCTGTTCCTTCTTTTCTAATGCCTACCCCCTAAAGCTATAAGCAATCAGTGAGATAAAGTGTGTCAAAACTGTAGTGCAGTCTACTGGATATTTACCCTAAATATACAAATGTAGTGACTCGAAGGGGCACGTGCACCTGAATGTTTATAGCAGCAATGTCCACAATAGTCAAACTATGGAAATAACCTAGATGCCTGTCAACAGATGAATGGATAAAGAAGATGTGGTATATATATGCAATGGAATACTATGCAGCCATTAAAAAACCCGAAATCTTGCCATTTGCAACGACGTAGATGGAACTAGAGGGTATTATGCTAAGCAAAATAGTCAATCAGAGAAAGACAATTATCATATTATCTCCCTGATATGAGGAAGTTGAGAGGCAGAGTGGGGGGTTCGGGGGGTAGGGAAGGAAAAAATGAAACAAGATGGCACTGGAGAGGGAGACAAACCATAAGAGACTCTTAATCTCACAAAACAAACTGAGGGGTTGCTGAGGGGAGAGGTATGGGAGGGATGGGGTGGCTGGGTGATGGACACTGGGTGAGTGCTGTCAATTGTGTAAGACTGAAGAATCACAGATCTGTACCCCTGAAACAAATAATATATGTTAATTTAAAAAAACTGTAGTGCAGTGTCTGAATTTCAGAAAGTGCTCAATAAGTCACAGTTTGTATTACCATTATGCTATAAAACCAGTAAGTGAGACAAGAGAGGCAGAAAATGAGATAAAATACAATGTATCATATGTGTCAGAGATAGAGGGGAGAAGCACTGCAGGAGCTCATAGTAGGGAGACAAGCCAGAAACAAGGTGGTTTCCCTGAGGTGCCTTCCTTGAGATCTTGTGCTTGGGGTGGCTTCAAAGGCAGAAGTTCACAAAAGAGACAAGGGACAGAGAGTACTCCAGGCAGGATGAAGGTCCGGAGGTGCACGTGTATGTTAGGAACCACCACGGTGTAGCTGGGAGGATGCTCTTGGGGAGGATTTGGAAACTGCAATTGAAATGTAACACAGAATTAAGATTAGAGAAGACAGAAATACCAAAGCACGGAGTTTAGATATATTCAGCTAATGAGAAGTGAACACATTTTCCTAAAGCCTTTATTTTTACAGGGATGTATTCATATATACCACCAAGTTGATTAAAGTACATTGTCAAAAATTACCTTTTGAGATTTCTCAGATTGCGTCTATATCTAAAAAGGCAAAAATATAAGTTTAAGCTTATTTTTCCTGGCTCCTAAGAGAGCAACTGATGCATTCCACAAAACTTAGCACATAGTAAGTAACTGAATATTGTTATTGATAATGGGGAAAAAAGGATGTGTGCATAAAATTCTACCTTATAATATCAAGCATTACATTGTCCAATAGTTTAAACTTTCCCTACTCTAGCAGCCGACAAGGAGGAAAAAGTGAGTGATTAGAATTCATCTCCTCTCTTCTACTGCTAGACATGCTAATGAGCAGAGAAACAGCAAAGAGCGGGAATGATGGGCCAGAGGTGAAATCAGTAAATGACAAAAAAGCAAGTCACAAAAATGAATAATCACTCCCTAAGTAATAGAAAGTTGATTATGCAGTTTTATGGATAATTACCCTTTCAAAAGCACTTTAACTGGATGGAACTAGAGGGTATCATGCTTAGTGAAATAAGTCAATCAGAGAAAGACAACTATCATATGATATCCCTGATATGAGGAAGTGGAGATGCAACATGGGAGACTAGGGGGGCAGAAAAAGAAGAAAAGAAACAAGATGGGATTGGGAGGGAGACAAACCATAAGTGACTCTTAATCTCACAAAACAAACTGAGGG
>PISX010001330.1:177680-201784 GCA_004024625.1 Mellivora capensis | reverse complement strand
AATGGTAGCTGTTCTTACAACTGCTATTTATTTGTATTCTGGGTCTGGGGTCCTCAAGACCAGAGCCATGCCATCCTCCATAACTGGATTCTCTCTCAAAGCCTGTGACCAGCTGGCAGGTACATGATAAATGAATGGCTGCATGATGAATAAGGTGTGGAAACTCCCCTGCTTACTGTTAAGTTGTTTTTTTGTTGTTTTTATTTTTATTTTTATTTTTTTAAAGATTTTTATTTATTTATTTGAGAGAGAGGCAGTGAGAGAGCATGAGCGAGGAGAAGGTCAGGGGGAGAAGCAGACTCCCCGTGGAGCTGGGAGCCTGATGCGGGACTCGATCCCGGGTCTCCGGGATCATGACCTGAGCCGAAGGCAGTCGTCCAACCAACTGAGCCACCCAGGTGTCCCTATTTTTATTTATTTTTTAAATATTTTTATTTATTTATTTGACAGGCAGAGATCAGAAGCAGGCAGAGAGGCAGGCAGAAAGAGAGAGGGAGAAGCAGGCTACCCGCGGAGCAGAGAGCCCGATGTGGGGCTCGATCCCAGGACCCTGAGATCATGACCTGAGCGGAAGGCAGAGGCTTTAACCCACTGAGCCACCTAGGCGCATTGTTTTTTAAAGTAGGCTCCACACCCGCTATGGGGCTCGAACTCACAGCCTTAGAGTCACACAGTCTGTGGACTGAGCCAGCCAGACGATGCCCTTCTTACTGTTAAGTTCTAACTTATCAGTAACAGAGACTCATATGCTGGTATGTGGACACTTTTTCTTTTTTTAACATAGAAAGAGTTCGTAGTGTGAAATTTGGAAAACAAGACAATGACTGTAGGTGGGCAAGTGGAGGATGGAGAAGTCTTCACCTTTCCTTCTGGGCTTTTCTCGATACTGATTTTTTTCCAACCAGGAACAGGTGCTACTTTAAGGCATTGTTGTTTTTATATCCATGAGGCTTACCTTGACAGTAAATGTTAGGCATATTCTGTCTTTCTAAGCCTTTTGCTTATGTTGGAGCTTTAAAAGAAATGCAAATACTCTGTGTAATATTTTTAGAAACTTCATATTTCTCTCTGACCCTCAAATTATTCCCACAGAACTAATTTTAGGCCAACTGTGGAGACCCAGCATTTAGCAGGACAAATTAGGCCAGGAACATTTTAACATTTTTTTAAAATTCAGAATTAGTTGCCAACTGTGTGTGTGTGTGTGTGTGTGTGTGTGTGTGTGTGTTTAAGATTTATTTATTTATTTTTGAGAGAGGGAGATAGCCTGAGTGTGGGGGAAGGACAGAGGAAGAGGAGATAAAGAATCCCAAAGCGGACCCTGGGTAGAGTGCGGAGCCCAATGTGAGGCTTCATCTAAGGACCCTGAGCTCATGACCTGAGCTGAAACCAAGAGTCGGACACTTAACAGACTGTACCACTCTGGCGCCCCCCCTCCTTTTTTTGCCACCTTTTAAAAATTCAGAAATTTCAGGGCACCAGGGTGGCTCAGTGGGTTAAGCCTCTGCCTTCGGCTCAGGTCATGATCCCAGGGTCCTGGGATCGAGCCCCGCATTGGGCTCTCTGCTCGGCGGGGAGCCTGCTTCCCCCTCTCTCTCTGCCTGCCTCTCTGCCTGCTTGTGATCTCTGTCTGTCAAATAAATAAATAAAATCTTAAAAAAAAAAACGGTATTGTAAAAATTCAGAAATTTCAAGTGAAAATGTTTATTTGAAAAAAGAAATCTGGACTTGGCATGTCTCTTGAACAATTAGATGGTGTTGAAACTTCAGACCCCACACCGCTGAGGAGAAACCGACCCTGTGCGCCCAGGGTCCCCCCCCCGCTCATGTCACCCACAGAGGCATCTGCCTGCCTCTCCCGGTCTATCAGCACCCACGGCTCCCATCAGAAAAACCCTTCTGATGCCCCATTAACACATCCAAGCAAAAGACAACAGTGCCTGCCCAGGAGTGGGCTATTACTTACTTATATTTGTAATCGACAATCTGTACCTCGAGTGTAGACACCGTTTTCAGTGCATTTACCAGCTGGGGGGGGAAAAAAACCACTTAGAATGTCTTTTGCTTCCTTCTCTTCTGTTTTATTTTCCTTTGAGTCCTAAAAGGTCTTACTTTCATACATAATTGTTATGTATTATGTGTTATGTGTTATGTGTCTAAGACAATAGACCTGAGTGTTACGTATCACTCAGGTCTATTGTCTTAACCTATCGCCCCTCAGTCACATCACCTCCGTAAAATCCCACCGCGCTGGGTTTGGCTGTCATGAAGGCTGAAAGCAGAAGATTCATGGGAGGGGAGTGCTCGCCTCCACTACGTGTTAGCTGCTACTATTACACTTCCTAGTTAGTCCTGCAATTTTTCACCCTAGACGGGGCACCTACCTTGTTCCTGGCTTTGGGTTAAAAGTTCTCTTCCTATCCTTTATCTCATTTCAGACAAACTACTTGTGCTTTCGGCCTTATCCTCTGAAAACAATGAATTTTTGGCAGAAAATCTACACAGAAAGACAATTATTCTCTCAGTAAACAGAAAGTAACAAAGCACAATTAACCTAGTAGCAGAAATACAGCCTTGGTTCTCCATGTCCCAACACGGTGGGTCACGGCTATTCAGAAATGTTCACTCTTGTATCCTCTTGCCTGTGGTGTGCGCTTCTACAACAGCGATGGTAACAAAAGTGTCACTTCAACTGCTTGGCAATGCTCAGTGCTTTAGGTGTTGGTCACTTAATCCTCATACACGTCTCATACCAAGTAAATATTATTTTACGCCTATTTTTTAAAGTAATCTCTACACCCAATGTGGGGCTTGAACTCACAATCCAAGATCAAGAGTCACATGCTCCTCTGACTGAGCCAGCCTCAGGCACCCCCATATACCTACCGTTTTTTTTTGTAATAATTTACTCATTTATCTATTTGAGAGAGGGAGAGCGCCACACGTGTGAATGAGGAGATGGGTAGAGGGGGGATGGAGGGGAGGGAATCTCCAGCAGACTGCGCTGAGACTGGGGAGCCCTACACAGGACTTGATCTCACGACCTTGAGACCATGAGATCATCTGGGCTGAAACTAAGAGTCAGACACTTAACCGACTGAATCACCCAGGCTTCCCCCACCCCCACCCTGCCACCATACGCCTATTTTTAAATGATACAATGGAGGCCTGGAGATGTTAAGGAACTTTCCCAGGATCTTGCAGCTAGCAGAGGGCAGAGCCAAAATTAAATCTAGGTCCTCTGACCCTGGAACCTGTGTTTTTAGGCAATGCCGTGGAAAAAGCAACAGGCAGGGACTTACATCCAATCCCCTCCCCCGTTACACACATACACATAGTCACGGAATGGAAGTTTCTCTCTCTAGACAGCCCAAGTCCCCTGAATATACTGCTATGTCAGGGAGTTGAAGGAGTGAGGATAGATTGGAATTCTGTTTTCCGGGAGTGAATTAATCTGTGGGCATGAGCCCTGGTCTTGTAATGAGATGGGGCCACATAAAAAAGAATCTCATCTCAGAGGGTCCTTGAACAAACAGGTTTTTGTTTATTTGTTTGCTTGCTTGTTTTTACAATTTCTGGTCACACCGTGGAGGTGGCCACAGCCCCTTACATGATTATGCACCCCAGAGGTTGGGCAGGATTGCAGGAACTGGCATTTAATGAGAGCATCTGGATTTTGTTATTTTAAAGATTTTACTTATTCATCTGAGAGAGGGAGAGAAAACACAAGCAGTGGGAGGGACAGAGGGAGAGGGAGAGGCAGACTCCCTGCTGAGCAGGGAGCCCGATGTGGGACTCGATCCCAGGACTCTGAGATTACTACCTGAGCTAAAGGCAGCCTCTTCACTGAATGAGCCCCCCAGGAGGCCCTGGGTTTTATGATCTATTCACGAATCAAGGTAGACTCCAAAGGCCTTTCTTCTCTGCTGGGTAGCTACCTTTTCCAGTGATGCCAGTCACTGGGAGAAGAGCAGCCAGTGGGTGCTCTTTGGCTCAGAGTTCAGATCCGAACTGCCAAGTCCCCCTGCAGGCAACATTGTTGGCACAGTCTGTGGGACCAGAGGTGAACATGTCGCTGGCTATGCTGCGGCCCCCACTGGTGTTACCCCTTCGCGCTGGACTACTTGCCAGGGTTTGATGCTGCTCCTTGGCCAGCCGTCCCTTGGACGGGGAGCCGAGGCGGGTCAGCGTCCTCTCACATTTACTCCTGTTGGGGCAGTAGAGTTCTCTGGTTAAGAAGCAGCCTCAGACCCTAATGATCTTAGCTCACCCTCCCATTCATCTGCTCCCTTGCTGGGTGACCTGAAGCATCTTTTGTAACCTCTAAGCCTCCATGTTCTTGTCTAAAACAGAGAGTAATAATAAAATATGAACCTCATGGGTTTGCTGGGAGCTTTGGAGAACACGCAATGGGGAGAACACAGTAACATGCCCGGCCCATAATTAGCACTGGGTCTGTATTATGTCCACCAATATGTACTAGAGATCTGCCGGTCCGTCTACCCCAGCACTGCATCACTTGATACATTTTTATTTTCAGGTCTTTAACACACACACACACACACACACACACACACACACACACTGCTCATTTCTTCCACCCACAGCTTCCAATTGATGTCTCATTACACCATATGTTCATGTCCTCCATAATCCATATGGATCTCAAGACACTAATTACATAATTTTGATCTGCCTGTTATGCATCCAAATTAATCTGCATAAAACATTTTACCCATCCAAACCTGCCTCCGGTCTCCTCCTAGTGAACTTCTTCCCTCTCAATTCCAACTGACCTGCTCAAACTAAAAGCCCAGGAGTTCAGCTCTGAGTCCCAGCACCTTCCCTGGCCTGACCCCACAGGCACCTGCATATTCCAACAGAAGTGTCCTAGACCCCATCTCTGAGACCGACCTTGAACCCATTTACTTGATCATCTCTGCTGTCACCACCTCCACCCAAACTCTCACGGACGCCACAGCGGCAGCTCTGCGTGAATCCCCCTGCTCCTATGCTTGCAGCCAGAGTACGTTACAAATAAATAGATAAGCCAGTTCACGTCTCCTCCTATATATCCATTTTCAACGAGCTGCTGGAACAAATTACCACAGAGTCCCAGCTCAGAAGAACACAATGGACCCTCTCACTGCTCTGCAGGTCAGCAGTCCCAACAGCAAGACAGACAGCTGTCCACATGGCTGTGCTCTTTCCAGGGGCTCTAGGGGAGAATCCTTTTTCAGGTTCTAGAAGCCATCGCATTCCTTGCCTCGGGGCCCTTCCCCCATCTTCAAAGCCAGGAACACAGCCTCTCTCTGGCCCTGTTTCTATCCTCACGTTTCCTTCCTGGATTCTGCCTTCCCCTTCCACTTTCCAGAAGGTGCTCAATGGAAATACGGTCAGTGAGAAGAATCCAGCCAAGCAAAGAGCTTTCCAGGCAGAGGCAAGAGTCCTCTGGTGGAGATGGCTTAAGGCCCTTTGGTGATTCCATCGGGTCCTCCCGGATCATCCACGTTAATCTCCCCATTTTCAGGCCAGCTCATGAGCAACCTTAATTTCACCTACAAGCTTAGTGTCCCTTTGCCACATAACCTAACCTAGTCCGGGGTTCCAGGGATTAGGACAGGGACTTCTTTTGGTGGACTCTGCCTGCCACACCCTGATGAAAACTCCCCAGAGGCTTCCCTCCCACCAGAATAAAACCTGCCCATCTTCTCACCTGGGCCTATGAGGCTGATGAGATATGGGACCTCCTCATACCCTGCCTGACCTTCTCTGACCTTTTGTGGGGTCATCCTCACCTCTCCCACTGTGCCAGTCACGCTGGAGACCTCTCCATTCCTGGAGCACCAAAAGCTCCGGATACCACAGGCCATTTGCTTCTGCCAGGGGCTCGCTCCTTAGCTAGCTGCTTACAGATCAGCTCTGTTCCCACCACCACGTCTTTAAACACCTCACCTGACTGCTTCCCTCTTCCTCCTTCATCTCCTGCCCCAATCCATCACCTTGTTTCACTTCCTCTGTAGCACTGCCCATTACCTGAAATCACCTTACTTAGGCACTTGTTTACTTATTTCTTGTCTGTCCCACCTTGAAAGCGTAAGCTCCATGAGGACAGGGACCTTACTTGTCTGGTCCTCTGCTGTAGTTGCAGGGCCTAGAATACGGCCCAGAACATTGCAGGTGCTCAACACGGATCTGTTCAATCACCCACAAGATGTGAGAACATCTCCCAGCCATGCTGTTGTAGGCAGGTCCTTGCAGGGGGATCTTATTTAAGGATAATGTACAAGTCGACGCTATCGAAATGAATTTAAGAACCTAAGAGGTGAATAGTTTCTAAGACTCACTGTCCTGAAAAAAACGGAGACTCTTCCAGCTTAGCCTCTGGATGCCACCACACTCCATCAACCACCGCTCAAGAGATACTCCTGCATTTCTGCTGCTAGTCGGTTTGGCAATCTGTGGCAATAAAGGCAGGAATCTGAATTTCTGCCTCCTGAGTTGAGGCAGATGCACGTTTCCGGTGAGGCAAAGCTAGTTTGGGCAACCGGTGGTTTGCCGACTCCCAGGAGAGAAGTCCAATAAGTGAACTGGGCAGAGCCGTCAAAACTTTCTAAAAGCTAATAATTTCAAATCAAAGCATTTAATGCAATGTGAAAAAAATTAAGCACATCAGTCACAGGAAGTTAAATTCAATATGACAATATCCAAAATGCATACCAAAAACTAACCTCGTTTTGGTTTAGTATTTTCCGGTACTCTGTGCTCCGTGCAAGGATGGTGACTCGGATTTTATTGTCCTGTCATCAAAAGGAAAAGGCAAAATCATACTGTATATGCCTGCACATATGAGTGAATGCTAGAATGTAAAACGCGATTTTCACAAAGAGATGAAACTCAATGAGGATACATTTAGGGGATGATTATGTTTTCAGCCTGATTCCTTCAGAGCTCTCTCAGGAAACCAAAATGCATCCACTTTAGCCACAGAAGACAAAACCCGTTTATTACACTTCTGTTTGGTTGGCTGGGTGGAATTTTTTTTTAATTTAAAATTTTTAATTTTTTTATAAACATATAATGTATTATTAGCCCCAGGGGTACAGGTCTGTGAATCGCCAGGTTTACACACTTCACAGCACTCACCATAGCACATACCCTCCCCAATGTCCATAACCCCACCCCGCTCTCCCGACCCCCTCCCCCCAGCAACCCTCAGTTTGCTTTGTGAGATTAAGAGTCTCTTATGGTTTATCTCCCTCCCGATCCCATCTTGTTTCATTTATTCTTTTCCTACCCCCCCCAACCCCCCACGTTGCATCTCAACTTCCTCATATCAGGGAGATCATATGATAGTTGTCTTTCTCCGACTGACTTATTTCACTAAGCATAATACCCTCTAGTTCCATCCACGTTGTTGCAAATGGCAAGATTTCACTTCTTTTGATGGCTGCATAGTATTGTGTATACACATACATAGCATTGTGTATACATACCACATCTTCTTTATCCATTCATCTGTTGATGGACATCTAGGTTCTTTCCATAGTTTGGCTATTGTGGACATTGCTGCTATAAACATTCGGGTGCACGTGCCCCTTCGGATCACTACATTTGTATCTTTAGGGTAAACAGGATGGGTGGAATTTTTGGCAGGGGTTTGTGGGTTAGGTAGGGATCTGGGGGAGAACAAGCTGACGTGGGGAAAGACAGGGAAAAGCACATACTTCCACTGTCCCTTAGCTTATCTGTCACAGGTTTGTGACATCTGACTTTGGATCACTTCAGGTGACAAATTGTTAACCCAGAAAACACTGTCTTCTGATTCTTTTTCTGAAAAGGTGGCTCTGATTTTTTTTTTTCTTTTCACGTGAAAAGTCAGGTTCATGTCAGAACCTATAAGGAACTCCTTACCTTGGGTCCCTCCTGTGTGATGTTCAATCTGTGAAGCACATGCTGGGAAAATGCCCGGAATAAGCCTGTGTTCTGACAGCCAGAAATCTAACACGAAACAATAGTTCATATCACAGTGAATAACTGTGCATTAGCGTTGAAGATGTTCGCAAGTTATATATAAATGATATCTTAAAACCTATCAAGAACAGGGACGTCTGGGCGGCACCTGGGTGGCTCAGTGGGTTAAAGCCTCTGTCTTCAGCTCAGGTCATGATCTCAGGGTCGTGGGATCGAGCCCCGCATCGGGCTCTCTGCTCAGCGGGGAGCCTGCTTCCCTTCCTCTCTCTCTCTGCCTGCCTCTCTGCCTACTTGTGAGCTCTGTCAAATAAATAAAATCTTTTTTAAAAAAAAGAACAGGGATGTCTGGAGAGCTCAGTTGGTTAAGAAGCCAACTCTTGTGTTCAGGTCAGGTCATGATCTCACAGTCCTGGGGGAAGCCCTGAGTCCAACCCCATGTTCAATGGGGCATCTGCTTAAGGATTCTTTTTCCCTCTCTCTTTGCCCTTCCCACAGCACACGTGTGTGTGCTTTCTCTCTCTAAAATAAATAAATCTTAAAAACCTATCGAGAATAAATGTATAAATACAAATTTGAACATCAGATATGCTTACCAAAGGGGTATTATAGAACAGCCCGTATCGCATCCGGGGGAGTAAGGAAAAAATAGCTTCTTTAAAACATACCTAAGAATGAAGAGATTGTACAGGTAAGGGAATACAATTTGTACCACATCAAAACAGTACTTATCATTACAGAAAATAAATTTTAATTCATCTCTTTTTTGCACTGAAATATTTTGAATAGCAAGCTACTCCACTCAAGTGAAACTCATAATTTTGGAAAATCTAAAGGAAAAAAAAATTTTTAATGCTACATGGTTAATAATTAAGATTGATTCAAAGTTATAAAAAAAGAAACTACGAAGTCAGAAATCAATGGTAATAGCTAATAGAAGCTCATATTAAATATTTATTTGATGAGTGAGTCATTTGCAATGACTGTTATTTACAGACATTTCAGGAAAATTTCCAGTACCCTTTTGGAATCATAAGTTTTCAAATGTATAATGTCATAATCTGTAAAGGCTTTCCAGGTGTCAGAGAACAGGTCACCATATCCGTAGGAACTCTGCAAGTGGAAACAAAAGAGGTTAGGGCAACCAAAGTCTACAAGGTAGCTTTTCAAAGGCAACAAAATACTTGAATCAGCTTGATTCTAAACAAGCTCATAAAATTCATGGAAGAAAAATGGATTTTCATCTTAGGCCTAGGACTTAGTATGATGTAATGTCATCAGAAATAATCACCCACAATTATATTCTGAGTCTGTTAAAAACATTTTGTTTTTCTACCCTATCCTTTTATATACTCATCTCTCTGAACAAAACCTGTGTGGGGTTTTTTCCTCCTGTGAATCTTCTATCTAAATCACTAACACACAACATACACAGACACCACCATTTGTACACACACGGGATATTCTCAGTGAGCAAAAATGATCAGGGTAAATGGAATACACTTTTGAAAAGAAATTTCCCAGTAAGAAAATGCCTTGAAAGTCCTAACACTAAAATATGATGAACATTATCCTATGAAATGATCTCCCCATTGACTAATGAGTAACATGTGGAAACACCCCATTAACATTAATAGTAATGATAATAATAATAATTATTATTATTATAGCATCTTGCATATTTCCTATATCGCTAGCATTTAAAATGAACAACCCACAAACTTAATGAGCTAGATGATATCACCATCCCCATTTTACAGATGAGGAAACTGAAATACAAATTTAAGTAATTTGCGTAAATGGTAGATGGTAGTAGTGCTTGTGTGTTTGCAGGGCTGAGATTAAATCCAGTCTGTTTGCTTCCAGAATCAAAGTTCTTAATCTCCATACAGTGGTTTGCCTCATAGCAGGAAGTAGTTCTTTCTAGTACATTTACTGAATGCACTTCATTTTTGAAAAGTAGAAATTAATTATGTGCTCCATCAGCAAAAGGAAGGAGATCAATTTATTTAAAAATGGTATAACTTAGATTGAAAAATTCAACCAAAAGAAGTAAGAACTATGCATTACAGGACAACATTCAAGGTCTACAGTGGGTTATACATTTTGTTCATGTCTTTTCATCATTATTGCCTTCTCTTTTTCAGGTTTTGAAATTTTTATGTTGCACATATTAGAGTTATTACAAATTTATTGAGAACTGTTCGATGTAGTGATAAAGAAATTTTTTTCCCCTTCGATGTTTCTCCAGTGCCATTCTAATAAAGGCCCTTCTCAACACCATCAAAAATGAAATGCCCCTATTCTGGCTCAATAATAAATAAAGGGCAATTAAAAGAAGTGATTCTAGATAGTTTCTTATGATAAAATACTTCAGATAAAATAAGGTACCTTTGAAAGGAAAATTTACTAATAAAATACAGCAATCCTGACTGATCCCTTTTCAGGGAAATCATGTATTATTCAGGAAAAACCACCTCTAGAAGCTTCTTATTCATATCCCTCAACTTCAAATTAACTGCCATAGGGGAAGAAAGAACTTCTTTCTAGCCTCATGTTGATGAATATTTGGATATACTTTTTTTTTTTAAAGATTTTATTTATTCATTTGACAGAGAGAGACACAGCCAGAGAGGGAACACAAGCAAGGGGAGTGGGAGAGGGAGAAGCAGGCTTCCTGCTGAGCAGGGAGCCCGATGCAGGGCTCAATCCCAGGACCCCGGGATCATGACCTGAGCCCAAGGCAGACACTTAACAACTGAGCCACATTTGTTTTTGGATGTCCTTAAAGATGGCATAAAACTTCCTTCTGTGTATGTCTCCAACTTAAACATGCTCCTAGGGGCTCCTGGGTGGCTCAGTGGGTTAAAGCCTCTGCTTTCGGCTCAGGTCATGATCCCAGGGTCCTGGGATTGAGCCCCACATCGGGCTCTCTGCTTCGCTGAGAGCTTGCTTCCTCTCTCTCCATGCCGGCCTCTCTTGCCTACTTGTGGTCTCTGTCTGTCAAATAAATAAAAAAATAAAAAAATAAAAATCTTTAAACATGCTCCTAACCTATGACTTAGAAATTCTACTGCTGGGAATGTGTCCTACAGAAATGCTGGAATGGGGATATAAAGACACATGTCTATGGAAAGGATGTTCACTGCATTTTCCAAAATAGCACAAAAATGGAAACAAACAAAATGTGATAGGTGTGGGGCCAGGAGCGCATACACCCACTGAGGCGCGCATCGAATATCCAAACATCCATAACATCCATCGAATTAAATACCATGTAACCACTAAAAAAAAATAATAACCCTAAATGTACCCACTTGGAAAGATGTCCCTGATATAATATGAAATTAGCAAATACAAGAGCATATTTTCTGTAAGGGTATAATAGTAACACACCTTTACACAAATTTTATTATATCCTTATACAGATCCTTATATAAATTTTGGATAAGGTTATACTTATATTTGCTAAAGTCAAGTCTTGCCGAGAATTCATACATGTGAACTGTAGTTAGTCACCTCTGAGAGAAATGGAGTTGGAGATGAGGAAGGAAAGGAGACCTTTTTCTTTTTCTTTTTTTTTTTTTTTTGCACAACCCCATGACTTATTTATTTTATAATTGAAAGTTTGTACCTCTTGGTCCCCTTCATCCATTTTGCCTAACTTCCAACTCCCTCCCGTCCAGGGACAGGGGCATTTTCTTAAAAAAAAAAAAAAAAAAGTGGGGGTGCCTGGGGTGGCTCAGTGGGTTAAAGCCTCTGCCTTTGGCTCAGGTCATGATCTCAGGGTCCTGGGATGGAGCCCCGCATCGGGCTCTCTGCTCGGCAGGGAGCCTGCTTCCCCTTCTCTCTGCCTGCCTCTCTGCCTACTTGTGATCTTTCTCTCTCACTGTCAAATAAATAAATAAAATCTTTAAAAAAAAAGATTTTATTTATTTTTTTTAAAGATTTATTTATTTATTTATTTGACAGACAGAGATTCCAAGTAGGCAAGAGAGGCAGGCACGGAGAGAGAGGAGGAAGCAGGCTCTCCGCGGAGCAGAGAGCCCGATGTGGGACTCGATCCCAGGACCCTGGGATCATGACCCGAGCCGAAAGCAGAGGCTTTAACCCACTGAGCCACCCAGGTGCCCCAAAGATTTTATTTATTTATTTGAGTGAGAGAAAGCATGGGGGGCAAGAGGCAGAGGAAGAGGAAGAAGCAAGCTCCCCACCAAGCAGGGCGCCTGACACAGGACTTGATCCCAGGACCCTGTGATCATGACCTGAGCTGAAGGTAGATGCTTCAATGACTGAGCCAGCC
Organism: Mellivora capensis; assembly: GCA_004024625.1. Lineage (NCBI taxonomy): Eukaryota > Metazoa > Chordata > Mammalia > Carnivora > Mustelidae > Mellivora > Mellivora capensis. Next base: position 189,510 of record PISX010001330.1, on the reverse strand, counting down.
AGGTGCCCCGATAGGAGACTTTTCTTAACTTTACATACTTCTGTTTTGCGTGAACTCATTATAAACAGGTATTACTTGCATAATTAAAAGTAATCATAAGCTATGCAACTACTCAGCGCAAGAAAATGTGGAAAGCCTGCAGGAAGTCCCCTTTTATTCATTCTGCTTCCTAAGATCAGCCCTGCTGTGGCCAGAAACACATCTGTGGAGGGTCCCTCCGTGCATCTCTGCAGGCTGTGGCCTTGCCCATCTCACCAAGGAAGCCGTGTGCCTGAGGACTGGAGAGGATGACAGGGAAGGCTTCCTCCAGGGACAGTTTGTAAAATGTCACTAGGACAGCGGGCCACAGCCAGTGGCCCCTCTTCTCTCAGCTGCTCTGCCCTGCCTGGGAGGCTCCGCCACTCACTGTGGGAGGTTTGTGTCCCTGCCTTCCTGAAGGCTGCCCCGTGGCTTCCTCCAAGGCCTTATCAGCAGAAGAGAAAAGTGAGCGGCCCCACAACACTCTAATGCTGTCATCATCCAACCTACAGTGTCCAGTGGGCCTCGAGTCTGGAGCAACCTGGCAGAATCACTTGTCCCAAGAACCTGACTGAGCAACTAGTGAAGACCTCTCTGACCAGGACGCCTGGGTGGCTCAGTCAGTTAAGCATCTGCCTTCGGCTCAGGTCATGATCCCAGGGTCCCGTGATAGAGCCCCAAGTGGGGCTCCCTGCTGAGCGGAAGCACCTCCTTCTGCCTGCTGTTCCCCTGCTTGTTCTGTCTGTCTGTCTCTCTTTCTCGGGGGGAAAAAAAGACCTCTCTGATGAAGTGTGCAGGTTGAAAGTGTACGCACAACAAACCAAAGGAGGTAGGTCACAGCAGGGGGGCAAACCCGCTCAGCTAAATCCATCCTGCCTGTGCCCTGCCTGTCGTGGCCATAATGCCCTCACGCCATGTGTCCCGTTAACGGAGTAACCTGGGACTTCATGGTGGCCAGGATTTCTATCTATGCCCTCCCAGCAGGTGCAGAGAAGGGGATTTTAACTTAGTTTAACTTACTTTAACTCAGTTTAACTTAGTCCACTTGAGGAAGGCATGGAAAAACACGCCACAAGATATAAGGAAGCTTCTGAGAAAGTGTCTAGAAAACTTTCCATCAACTTGATAGGATCTGAAGGGAATGGGGCAGGGAGGAGACAGAGCACTATGGTTCCAGGGCACAGGACTGGGGTCTCACTGCCTGACCTGGAGCCCTGACTTCACCCCTCATGGGCTGTATTCTCTTACAATAATGGCCTGAGGCTCAGAATCTCAGCTTCCTCATCTGTAAAACAAGCTAATAAAAATCCTGCTTCACAGAGGGTTGTAAGCATTAAATGAGATGCCATGGGGTACAATTTTTTTTTAAAGCACAACAACCCTGAGTTAATCATGCAGGGCTTCTGAGAGCTAGTGACCGTGGCTTAGAAGCACTTGCAGAGACAGAAGAGGAGAAAGTGACCGTTGTGCCCTTTGTTCACAGAAACATGTTCAAGAACAGAAACTGGGCCAGTCACTAAGCAGCCACACAAGAAGGTAATGGAAATCCTTGCAAAGAAGAAAGTCAAAAGAGAGAGTCTACATGTCAAGAATTACAAACCAGTTCTCATCGGACTTCAGGTCTATGGAGCAGTGATAAAGAAAACCTTTCTACGCAGCTTTTCTATGAGCCTCGTATCAGTGAAAAAAGGGCATTCATGAAACCATTTCCCCTTCTGCACGAGAAGGTGACCTTCAGTGACCTGGCTGGCTCTGCTCTCAGGAAAGGAAGACGGCACGTATCAAGTGTGTTTTTGGTAACCCTGCGTGTGATTTAAAAAGAGCCTTGACAGGTACGTTCCATACGGACTGGGAAAGGCTACAGTGACTCTCGGAACTGGCCGTCTCTTGTGGGGATCCTCGGGGCTCTACCAGGGCAGCTGGTGCTGGAGATAGTGGTCCCTGTGGGATGTGAGGTATCGGTACCTGCCCCAGGTGGATCCCAGCCCAACCCTGAGCTGTGCTGTTCAGGCTTCTAGAAGGACTCTCCTTGGAAGAAATGTCTACAACCATCCTGCCAGCAAGCTGTGGTCCCCTGCAGGAACGTTCTTGCCAAGAGGGGTTGCTATGAGCATCTTGTGAGCTGGAATGTCTAGGTGAACTTTTGATGATCACTTAGTGGCTATCTCAACTTCCCAGTGTAGGCAGCCTGCCATGTATACCATAAATCCCTCGTTCTCTTTATCTTCATCATTGTCACGGTGCTCTGTGCCAGGCACTGAGACTAGCTGCACACTCTATGGTTCAGCCTCAAAAGGACACTAGCTAGATACTAGAATCATCCCATTTCATAGTTGGGTGGACTGTGGCCACTTTGGGGGTTACCCTGGCAGGTGGAGCAGGATATGGGAAGCAGGGAAAAGGAAGGCAAAGAAAGAGAAGGGAACAAAGACTGTGCTAAAAACAGCGAAGCAAAGAGCAGGTGTAATTCAACGCATGGCTTTATGTTTACGCCTAAGACTCGCCTCCGTAGTGAGATGACGTGCACGGCACAATGCGTCACCGAGCGAGTAGCAAAGGGAAGCTCCAGTCAAGCAAGGGCCGAGGGCAATTACAGGAGGCCACATGGCAAAACAGAGGCAAACTCTGCCCATGTGGTTCAGGTGGGGGGTTAGAGAGGTTAAGTAAATGACAGTCTTCCCACGTGTGTCTCAGATCAACACCGAGCATGCATCTCTGGGGATCCACCTGCCCGAAGGGGGACAGAAATCGTCCACCGCTTCATTCAAAAATTCAAAGAACAAAGGTATATGCACACAAACCTATCTGCCCATACATTCGCGGATACGTACGTGCAGAGACACGTTCATACCCATCTGCACACGTGTCTACACGTATGTGTATTTCTATGTGTGTGTCTTAGAAAACCCCATTTCCCCACATCAGAGCCACACATCCACCAAGCCAGGCAAAGACAAAGCTGAAGCAGAGAAGATGTTCTTACTTACTGTGTCCCACATCACGATGTATACGTCTGTGCTGAATGAATTATTGATGTGCTGAGTAATATAAAGATTGATAAAGTCACAGAAGTGGTGATACATGTTCACACCTAGTATTGGAAAAAAGAAATCTATGTTGATTAACCCCAGAGAGCAAAGGATTCAACAATTTTTATTCTACCCCACTTATTTACAGTGTGATAGACTTTTAGCTGAAAATAATTGGGAGGAAAAAAAATAAGAGTTTTCTCCAAACACAGAAGGATCTGTACTTGGGTAATCCTCAATTAACAGATGATTGGGTTCAAAAATTCACCTTAGAATTGGCTATTTAGAAATCAGGAATGCATTTTCCCATATACACTAAAGAACAAACGATCAGTAAATTCCAAGAAAAAAATAATAGAAGTCTATTTAGCTCAAAATGGGGTAGAACTACAAGGCCATGAAGACTAAGTTTATTTTTTATGATCACTTTTAAAAATCAATTAAGCAGGGGCGCCTGGGTGGCTCAGTGGGTTAAAGCCTCTGCCTTCAGCTCAGGTCATGATCCCAGCGTCCTGGGATCGAGCCCCATATCGGGCTCTCTGCTGGGCAGGGAGCCTGCTTCCCTCTCTCTCTCTGCTTGCCTCTCTGCCTGCTTGTGATCTCAGTCTGTCAAATAAATAAATAAGATCTTTTAAAAAAATCAATTAAACAGTATCTATTTATCACAGAGGTATCAACGATGATGGCACTATTAACTATTAACATTCTGGTATTTTTCATTTCTGTCACTTTTTTTTCCTTTTTCATCGTGATTTATAGCATTGCTTCTTGGGAAAATATTAGCTAACTATCATTTAAAAGGGCTCAGTGTCTCATGTTCTCATTGAAAGAGGATAAACTTTGGAGTCAGAAGAACCGAGCTGAGCCCAGCTCAGCCATTCATTCATTCATGAGCTGGTAACATCCCTAAGCTTTAGCTTCTCTAGGAGAAACAGGAAATCCTTATACTTACGCAGCAACTTTGCTAGGAGACACCCAAAGATTTTATGCCTCAAGGCACCCAGCCCCACACATGTCACACAGTGAAACCATAGTGAAGACTAAAGACTACCCAGATGCTGCTGGGTCCAACAGGGGGAAGGAGAGTGTGGGTACAGCTATTTCTAAGCTGGTAAGACCGTCGTTCCAAAGAAAACAAACATGCGTTCTTTTGACTGAGGTATGCAGGAGCCAGCGTCCAACCTGGCAATACGCAAAACTAAACAGCCCGAAATTCCAAGAACTGACATGTCACACACGCACTTTAGAAGGACAGAAAATGTTGGTTGACAAAAAACGATGACTCTCAAAAGCAGAAATCACAGCATATTGTGACTTCCGTCCCACAGGGAATAATAATGTTGTGTGCCTGAAAACAAGAGTAAAAGATCTTCAGTTTCTGTCTGTGAGGTCATTCTGCTTTTCGAATGGGCAAGTTAGACAGGGCTGCGGGTCAATTACATCTCAAGGGAACAGAAAGAGAAAAGAAAAAAGAATCCTTTTTAGACTGGTATCTTGGAGGAATAATCTGGAGACGACTCCTTTCATCATTCAGAACCATCTAACAAAGAGCATATTTTCCGATAAATGAGAAAAAGACAGTTCTGCAACAACACGTCCTTATTGGTGGGTAAGCACCCAGCACACATGAGCTCCTTCATGTGTCATCATCCAGAAAGTTCTGGAACAAGGACTGGGGAACACAGCCAGACGGATGCTCAGTGGTGCAAGGACTTATCAAGGAGGGAGAAAATGCAGGTTCCATGCTTGAGAATCGGGCCCCCAAGTAAGTCATGTTCTATAAAACGCTCGTTCTCTCGTGGGGAAGTCGATGCGGAAAGAGAACCGGGATTAGGGTATAAGAAGAAAGAAGTAGAGTTTCGAATATAGGAGAGGAACAGGGCGGGTCTACACTGGCCCATTGTTCCCACTTGACACACTTTTCTGCGGGGCGTACCAGCATCCCAGTAACAGCTCACAGACAGCATGTGCTCCGCCCCTTCCAATTTGCATAATTAAGAAATGAGCCAGGGCCTCGCATGCAGCATTTTTATTGGCTCCCATTTCAAAAACCTCCACTTTTCTGGGTTTCTGAACCTCATACGTTGTTATATAAGAATTACGGCTCCAGGAGGCAGAACACATTAAAAATAGCACCAATACATTACAGCAGTTCTGAACAATTCCTGACAGAGGGCGCTCCATATTTCCTGGGAAGCCCGGTGTCTGGTGCGTGTGGACGCGGCACAGTAAGCCTCATCTCTCGGGAGGAGACACGCAACGCCATGCCGCCCACGGTGCTCCTCTCCAGGGCAACTGTCTCCCCAAGGGTAAGCCGTGCTCGCAAGCTGAGAGTCACAAGCTCTAAGTGTAAATGGGAAAATAATTCTAAATTTAAGCGCACTCCCCCCCCCACCCCCCCACCCCCCCCAAAGAATATACTGCCATGCCAGCTTGCAGAGGAATTTTAAGTTCATTTCAGTCACGGAAACCATGTCAGGAAGTTGCCAGAAGAGCTCAGAGGGCATTCCTTTTCCACCCATGGTACACACGCAGTTTTTACTCTTAAATTTTTTCTAACTCAGCACAATGCAAATCAAGTGATTAGAGAAACCGGGTGGGGTCGATTTCATTACAGAAGGTGCCCCTGTATATATAGCTTTTTCTCTCCTCTTTTGGTTCCGAATCATTTGATATAAATGTGAAGGTTCCCTCTAAAATACCAAAGGTATCAAATCATGGGACATTCAAAAGAGCACACTTCTTCAGAGAAGAAAGCAAAACCCAAACCCACTATTTCATGTCCCACAGCCTCCCAGAAAGTCACAGGAAATCACTATGTGCACATATCAAAAAAGGAACAAAGCCTCATTCACCAATAACTAAGGAAGGGACAAATTTAACTTCCCACCTGCATCCAGTTTCATGAAGTAGGTTGGTTTTTCAATAACAACGTCACATTTAGCATCTTCTAGAGGTCTGAAGTTGAGCTGAGTATAGCTTTGTAGCTCAGCAAACCTGGAATGGTGAATAGAAGACGGTTTCAAGGGGGTCCTCCTGAACTTTCGACTGCAACACTGTAACTGAGGATCTGCTCATTACAGGGATTTTCTTACTAGAATATGCTCTCATGAAGACATGTGAAACTTCAACATACTAACATTTCTATAACTTGACATCAAATTTTAGCTGAAGTTCCTTAGCTGAAACGAGGAACAGAAATGATTTTGGGGCACCTGGGTGGCTCAGCGGGTTGGGCCTCTGACTTTGGCTCAGTTCGTGGTCTCAGGGTCCTGGGATCCAGCCCCGCATCGAGCTCTCTGCTCAGCAGGGAGTCTGCTTCCCCCTCTCTCGGCCTGCCTCTCTGCCTATTTGTCATCTCTCTCTCTGTGTCAAATAAATAAATAAAATCCTAAAAAAAAAAAAAAGCTTTTAAAAAAATGATTTCAAATGTCAGCCTCATGTGCAAGATAAACTGGGCATTTTCTAGAGAAAGAAGAAATTTACACATAGACTTGACTAAATAATCTAACAGTAAAGTGGGAAGATGCAAGAAGCCTTCCTGGGATCTTGTGATCGACCTCCTGTATGCTGAGAGAGATGACATTCCAAAAATTACTGAGTACCTTGGGAAGACAGCACACAGCTAAGCTTCCCAGAGGAAAGTAAAGTCTTTTTCTCAGAAAATGTCTTTGAAGGGCGCCTGGGTGGCTCAGTCACTAAGTGTCTGTCTTCAGCTCAGGTCATGATCCCAGGGTCTTGGGACTGAGGCCCATATTGGACTCCCTGCTCGCCAGGAAGCCTGCTTCTCCCTCTCCCACTCCCCCTGCTTGTGTTCCCTCTCTCTGTGTGTCTTTCTCTGTCAAATAAATAAATAAAATCTTTAAGAAAAATAAATAAATAATTGAAAAAAGAAAATGTCTTTGGAGACAACATGGCAGTTTTCCTCCACATGAAAGAAGACAATCTTCTATCTTGGCACGTGCCAAGAGGTATTTAGAGTTAACCTAAAGACTGTAACTCTTCACCTTTGAGACCACAGCTGATGTAAAACAAATACCAAACAAACCCCTTTAAAATACACACAATGCTGAATTATTGTGGTGGTTTCAAAATAATGTCCACAAATTCTTTGATACTTCTCCCTTCAAGAGGTTGAGATTAATCCCTCCCCTTAAAGGTGTGCTTAGTGATTCACTTCTAATAGAACATGGCAGGAATGATGGTACAGGACTTCTGAGATTACCGTATACAAGGACAGAAGCCTCCATCCCAGGGCAAGTGCTTGTCTCTCACATGCATGCTTATGCGCGCTCTCTCTCTCTCTGGGAAGCTATGCTGTGAGTAGCACTAAAGGAGAGGCCCATGTGGCAAAAAGATGACCAAGCGAACAGCCAGAGACAAACTGAAAGTGACAACATAAGTGAGCCTAGAAGCAGAATCCCCAGGCTGGGTTGAGCCTAGAGACAGCTACAACCCTCATCAGTAGCTGCTCCTGAGTCAGGGCTACCCAGCTACACTATCGCCAAATCCTGACCATCAGAAACTTCGTGAGTAATAATGAAGTGTGTTGTCTTCAGCTGTTACATTTTGGAGTGATTTGTTATCCAACAGATAATGAATAAAACTCTACCCTAGGTTATATCTTGGGAGTAATTTGTTACACTGCAATAAATACACCTAAGAGAACTTCCACCATGTGCAATCAGATACCGAAATGTACTAGGAATCAAAAGTTCCATTAGAATGGAAGAACTCCCTACTGCAAAACTCTGTTAAATGTTAAAAAGAAACAACAGGCCCAAAATGGAGTCACTTATGCTAAGCCCGTGTCACCAAACCAAGGCTTAATGCTTACCTTAATTACAGTTTCAACCTTCTCTAGGAATGTAGTCTTAACCAGCCAGTCTATAATTTTCTGGTCTGCACCAATGAGGTTATCTGCCACAGAGACCCTCCCTATCCCCCACAGGAAGATGAGGTGATCTCTCCTTTCCTTGTCCCTGCCCCCTTTTGCCAAGAAGAGTGTTCCATTTTGTACAGCTCCTGGAGCTCCTCTCTGTTTGCTAGATGGGATGCTGCCCAATTTGTGAACTGCTGAATAGAGCCAGCTAGATCTTCAAAGTTACTCAGCTGAATTTTGATCTTTAACATAAGTTAGGGAAGATATTACACTGTAGACTATAAAATGCCATACAGATGTATGGTAGATTATTATCCTGAAGGATCTGCTTAGCATGAATGTTTGACCTCAACAATTAACATTAAATAAGAGTATCCTATGTGACCTGTGATACTGCCATTTATAATAAGATAAATACATATTCAGTCTTCTTTCCCATTTACCCACAGAGAGGTCCTGAAACCCTTGTCATTTCAAAGTGCAAGGAGCCTGGAAGGTGTCTTCTGTTATGCTAACAAGGTACTTTTTGCACTCCCTAAGACTGGGGACTGGTTGCCAGGAGAAGTAATCATGTGACTAGAGGGTTGGAGCTTTTGGTCCCACCCCACACTTTAGGGGAATAAAGAGGGGCTGGAGTTTGAATCAATTGCCAATGTGGAGTGATTTAATCAGTCATGCCTATGTAATGGCCAATGATTTAATCAATCATGCCCATGTAATGAAGCCTCCATAAAAACTGAAAAGGAGAGGGCTCAGAGGGCTTCTGAGTTGGAGAAGACATGGAGATAAAGAGACATGGAGAGGGCATGGAAGCTCTGCGCCCCTTCCCCCTACTTTGCTCTAGGCATCTCTTCCAATGGCTGTTCTGAGCTGTATCCTTCTACAATAAACTGGTAGACTAGTAAGCAAAATGTATCTGAAAGTTACTTGAGCCAGTCTAGCAAATGAATCTAACCCAATCTACAGCTGATCAGTCAGATGCACAGGTCATCACCGGGGCTTGCAACTGGGGTCTAAATTCTGGGACCAAGCCCTTAACCTGTGGTATCTGATGCTGTCTCTGGGTAGATGGTGTCAGAAATGAGTGGAATTGTAAGATTTCTGGCTACTGGAGAATCACCCGTGGGAAACCTGACACACAGGTTGGAAAGGGGGCAGCAGGATGAAAGAACAGCTCTGTATCCTGATTGTGGTAGTTGTTGCATGCCTGTGGACATGTGAAATAAATTTCATACAACTATGTATCCATGTATCCATGATAAAAAATTTAAAGAGGATACATATAAACACTGGTGAAATTCAAATGTGTTTAGTTACTAACACTGTACCAGTGTCAATTTCCTGGTTTTGACCATTGTGCTAAGGTTACGTAAGATGTCATCATTAGAGGAAGCTGGGAGAAGGATATAAGGGGAACTCCTTATATTATTTTTAGACTTCTATAAGCCTAAAACTATTTTAAAATAAAAAGTTTTTTTAAGTACCCTAATTTCTTAATTTCTAGAGATAACAAATCGGACTACAGAACTAGTTTATTATTAAAAATGTTTTAAGTCAAAATGTATCCCCCAATTTATATACAGTTCAAAAAGATGATCAGAGGGGTTTAAACTCAGGGTAGGGTTTACAATTATGAAGAGGAGCCTGGGGTACTGGTGGAGCCCAATGCGGGGTTCATCCTGGGACCCTGAGATCATGACCTGAGCTGAAGGCAGGCGCTTAAACAACTGATCCACCCAGGGGGCCCCTAATGTGTATTTCTTTTAAAAAAGTGTTCCTAAAACACATGTACAATTACAAGGAGTTAATAAAAACTCATTTTTGAACTGATTTTTTTTCTTTCATTAGCAATCAGTAATCCCTATATCATACTTCCTTTTTTTTTTTTTTTTAAGATTTTATGTATTTATTTAACAGATAGATCACAAGTAGGCATAGAGGCAGGCAGAGAGGAGGAGGAAGCAGGGTCCCCACTGAGCAGAGCCCGATGCGGGCCTGGATCCCAGAACCCTGAGATCTGACCTGAGCCAAAGGCAGAGGCTTTAACCCACTGAGCCACCCAGGCGCCCCATTTCCTCCAATTTTAAAATACACATTTAATTCAAATACAACTGATAGAGTCACTCTGTAGCTATCACTCCCTCGAAGTGCATGTCAAATTCTCCATAAATAAGTAAAAATTTCCATTCCAAAATCCCTTCCTGGGGTGCCCGGGTGGCTCGGTCGGTTGGGTGGCTGCCTTTGGCTCATGTCATGATCCCAGCATCCCGGGATGGACTACCACATCAGGCTCCCCGCTCAACAAAGAGCCTCTCCCTCCCCTCTGCCTGCAGCTTTGCCTACTTGTGCTCTCTCTCTCTCTCTGTCAAATAAATAAAGTCTTTAAAAAGAAAAGAAAAAACAAAATCCCTTCCAGTGTGCCGGAAACAAAAGCAAATATTTTAGAAAGACGTTTAAAAAAAAAAGTAATCTCACCAAGACTGCAGAGGGCTTTTGCGCTGACCTTGAGATGTCAATGTCCGAGTGGCCAGTGTGCAGTGTCCTCCGATTTCACCACTCTGGAGAAAATCTTCCTTAAATCTGGTGGGTGGCCAAATATGAAGCTGAGTTCGAGAAATTTTATCACTACGTAAGCAATGGGATGTTAACTAAGGTGGCTTACCAATTTCCGAAATCAGTGTGTTGGAAGAATTTAACTTGAATATAAGGGAATGTTTCAAACATACACCAAAGTAGCAGAATGGTACAGAAACCCGAGGGACCCATAATCCAGCTTTGCAATGATCCACCTGTGGTCTGACCACATCTTCCATCCTCTACCCATTCCCCAACCTCATCGCCATTTTATTGTGAAGCAAATCCAAGGTCTATCCCTGGACCTGGAAATATTTCAGAATTTCTGTTAGGTTTAAACATCAACCACTTCCATACCTGTCATGGTTTCTCTTGATGTTTCTTAAATCAAGATAGAGATTGGCTGCTCTGCAGTACTGAAGGTAACGGGAACACACCAGGCTTGAGTCACGCTGAATTGAGGTGGAGAAAAAAAGAAAGAAGTAACTCTGGATACTAGCATTTTGAGGACATTCTCAGACTTGCCAGACAAGTTCACAGCATGTACACCTTCGGGATGAACCACACAATATGAGGAGAACAGCTTCTTCTTCCTTTTTTTTTTTTAATTTTTATTTAGGGGCACCTGGGTGGCTCAGTGGGTTAAGCCTCTGCCTTCGGCTCGGGTCATGATCTCGGGGTCCTGGGATCGAGCCCCATATAAGGCTCTCTGCTCAGCAGGGAGCCTGCTTCCTCCTCTCTCTCTCTCTGCCTGTCTGCCTACTTGTGATCTCTCTCTTTGTCAAATTAAAAAAAAAAAAGTTTGAAATTTTTATTTAAATTCAATTAGTTAACACAGACTGTATTATTACTTTTGGAGGGAGAGTTCAGTGGTTCATCAGGAATAGCTTCTGAAAGTCTGCTTGTGTGGATGGATTTTTCCCCTCTCCAGCAGACTCTGGTCAAGCCTAGTTTTGCCAGTGTGTATGTATACTTTTGGTTACTACAAAGAACCTGCAAGTATTCTATTTATATCATCTCAAACTTTAAGTCTTTATGTGTGGTTCAGTTTTGTCTTCTTTAAAAAAAAAATAAAGGGCACTCAGAGCCATCACTAACCCCATAGCTATGTGGAAAAAGCATTTTTTCTTTCTTTTTTTTTTTTAATTTATTTATTTGTCAGAGAGAGAGGGAGAGAGAGCGAGCGAGCACAGGCAGACAGAGTGGCAGGCAGAGGCAGAGGGAGAAGCAGGCTCCCTGCCCAGCAAGGAGCCCGATGTGGGACTCGATCCCAGGATGCTGGGATCATGACCTGAGCCGAAGGCAGCCGCCCAACCAACTGAGCCAC